>JAJJKW010000011.1:0-88768 GCA_023805745.1 Isotricha sp. YL-2021b | reverse complement strand
CAATCCCCAATCCCCAATCCCCAATCCCCAAAAAAAAAATTTTAGATTATTAAAATTAAATTTTTATAATTTAAAATAATTATAATTTATGACTTTTTTGTATATCAAATAATAAATTCTCTAAATTAATCAAGATTAAATCTTTAAATTAATTCTTCAAATTTAAACATTCTTTTATTATAATTTTAATTATGAATAAAAAAATAATTATTTAAAATTCTTTTTTTCAATATATAAATTATCTTAAATTCATTTTTTTAATTAAATTTTATTTTTAATTCAAAAATAAAAATCCTAAATCAATAAATTATTTTTTATTATCCTCTAAAAAAACTTCAAAATTAATTCTTTCTTAAAATAAAATATTTTATTAAAAAGATTTTTTAAATCAAATCTAATTCAAAAACGGGAAAAAAATAAAACTAAAACCATTCAAATAAAATATAGATTTGAGTTATAATATTTATCAAAATATTTTTAAAAAAAATGTTTATTTATAATTATATTATTTAGTATTTTATTTATTTAGAAATAATTATATTCCAATAGGATAAAGAAAGTTAGAATCTTTTAATATAATAAATAAGATTCAAAATATTAATTGTAAAATGATTATAATTCAGGTTTTTCATTTCCAAATAAAAGAATATATAATTTACTTAACTTCCTATTTTCCCTTTTATTTCTAGGAATTTTTGGTTTTTTTCTTTGATAATTATTAATAAATGAATTAATAGTAGGAACAATTATATTTCCTTCTTTTTTTACAAATTCTTCAACTTCTTTTGACCTTAAATATAATTTATATAAATCAAGATAAGTTAAAGAAAATAAATGTTCAAAAAATTTGTTAGATTTTAATTCATTTAAAAGTTTTGCGTTATAATCTTTAAGATTTTTATAAGTTTGAATTTTAAGTAAAATATCTGAAATAGGAACATTTAAAAGTCTCTTATTTGTTGTTATTGTTATATCCATTTGAAAATACTTTTCAAATCTATAAAATTGTTTTTTTATGCCTTTTTTATCTAATATTGAATTTAAAAATTTGATTATAAACTTATGAAAATTTACTTTAACCTTTCTTAATTGATTATCCCTTTCATCTTTTAGATGACCTTTCAAATTTCCCCTATAATCTTTTGGTCTTCTTCCTTTTTTTAAAAAGTCAAAGTTACAAAAGTTTATTTGAAATTCTTTTTCTGATATTATTGTTTTGATATCAAAATTATAATCACCCAAATTTACTGAATTTAAATCTAAATCACCAAAATCTAAATTAATACTATTTTCATTCAAATCTAAATTGATATTATTTTTGTTCATAATAATATTTATTATAAGAAGATTTTTTATTTGATATATTTATAATTTTTGGATGAGAAAATATTTGATTATTTAATTGTATAATTTAAGCCTGTATATGAGATAAATATTCTATTTCTAATTATATTTGTTAATGTAATACAACAAATTACCGATCATTTAAGGTATATTAAGATTAAAAATAATTATATACAATAAAAATTAAAAACACAAATAATAACCTAAAATTAGGTATTGAATTAATAATTTAATGACTGAATATTAAAGGAAAGACTAATTGTTTAACAAAATTGATAGAATGACTGTTTATTTTTGAAAATTTGGGATTAATTATATATATATTAATTTGGCAATAAAAATTACTATTAATTAAAAAGACTTAAAATGTTTTTATTGTTTTTTATACCTCCTATATTTAATTTTTGGATATAAAAAATTTAAGAAAATTCATTTTAATTTTTCTAAATTGATTATCCCTTTCATTTTTAGATGATTTAAATTTCAATTATAATATTTTTGTCTTCTTCTAAATATTCATTATTTCTTTAATAATCTTCTTCTTCTAATTTTTTTTCCTATATCAAAATCTTCATATTCAATTTTTTTATCTGAACGAGCTATAAAGTGAAATATTTAATTATATATCTCTCATAATTTTATTGATAATAAGAAATTTTTTTAAATCTATTTACTTGAATTAAAAGATATTTGATTATTTAATTGCATAAATTAAATCTGAATATAAGATTAATATTCTATTTCTAATTATATTTACTAATGTAATACAAAAAATTTCAGATCATTTAAGGTATATTAAGATTAAAAATTATTTAGAGAAAAAACTGGAAATATAAATAATAACCTAATATAGGTATTAAATTATTAATTTAATAACTGAATATTAAAGGAAAGACTAATTTTTTAACAAAATTGATAAAAAGAAATTTTTATTTATGAAAAAATATGAGAGTAAAATAATATATATTAGTTTAATATAAATATTTCTATTAATTAAAAAGACTTAAATTACTCTTATTTTTATTAAAAAAATTATTAATTAAAAAATTTTGAATTCATACTAATAATTTTAAAAAGTTTTAATTCATCAATATTTTAAATAATTTTAAAAAAAACTAACAAAATTATAATTAGTTGAAGATATTCCTGTGAAATTTAAAATTGTTGGTAGTATATAAATATTATAATGAATAGCATAAAATTTAATATAACACTTTTTTTTTAAATAATTTTTAATTCTTTTTTTTGATGATTTTTAAAATATAAAATAAATAAAAATAACAAAAAAATAAATTTTAATAATAATAAATATCTAAAATTATGAGAATCAAAAAATTAATTTAACAAATAAAATAATTTAAATAATCTTAAATTACTCTTTTAATTTTGGAAATTTTGACTATTAGAAGGAATATTTAAAGAATTTAAAATAGAATGGAAATAATTAAATTATAAAACAATAAAAAAACAAAAATGTTTCTTTTTATTGTTTTTAAATTTTATATAAAATAATTACGGAATATTTTGTTAATTCTACTTTTTTTTAAAATATTTATTTATTATATTATTTGAAGTTTCAAATAAGTTCAAGTATTTTTAAGCTTTTTTAACCCAAATAATAATAAAATTTAAAATATTGAAATATAATATTTTTATGGTAATTAAAACATGGAACTACAAAGATAAAAAAAGTTTTTAATAACATTTTTTTAAAATAAAAAGATAATTAAATTAAAGATATTATTCCTCTATTATTTTTTCCAAATAATTGTACAAAATTATTAAAATACAATTTAAATATTATTGTTATTAATTTTATTCAATTGTTTATAAATAAAAAATTAATAATTATTAAAAATATAATGATTAATTTACATATTTTGAATATCTTTTTTCATTATTTTCAGTCTATTTATTATTTCTTTTTCCCTAATTAAGTTTTCATAAATTCTTTTAATTGGGGTTTTTCTTTCATTAATTAATAGACCACAATATTCTAGAGCATCTTTTATTATGAATACCATTAAACTAGTAGTTCCACAAATTTTTGTATAATATGAAGGTGAAATTTTATTTTTATTTTTATTTATCATTTTCCTAATTTTTATAATATTTTCTTCATCAAAAGAAAACTTAGTAGTTAATTCAAAAATAAAATCACCTAATTTATTTTTTCCTTCTATAATAAAATAATCTGAAATTTTTCTCCAAAATTCTACATCGTTATTAATAAAATTAATTAATTCTTCATCTTTTATTAATTGAACAAAAATTTTATATATTATTAATATTTCAATATATTTTTTAGGTAATTCATCATTATAAAAAATTGTTAAATATATTTCCCCGTTTAAAACTTCTATTGCTCTTAAAGCACCTTTAGATAACTGAAATTTCGGTATAGAGTCATTTAATTCATTTTTATATTTTTCTTTTATTTCTTCAATATTTTGAACAATTTGTCTTTCATCAAATTTTTTGATTATATTATTAATAAATTTTATTCTTCCTTCCTTACAAAATTTTTTATTTAAAGAAACTAAATTTATTCCATCTTCAATATTACAAAAAGGTAAAATATTCTTTAATATCATTAAACTTTTTTCTTCAAAAAAAGGATTTAAATCAGCTACTAATTTAATTTTTTTTTCTATTTCAGAAGAATGTGATTTTTTAAATAATATTTTTTCTGTATTATTTAAAGTATTTTCAACATATTTTATTTGTTCTTGAATATTAGAAATTTCAAATTTAAAATCTAAAGGTTCTCTCATTATTTTATATGAATATTTAGGACTTTCTAATTCATTTCTTAAAGTTTTATAATTTTTTTTTTTTAAAGAAGTAGTATATTCATTATCCTTATCAGAAATATCTATAAATCTTGAAGTATGTAAACTTTTACTTCTTAAATCATTTTTTTTATTATTAGATTTATTATTATAATTTTCAAGAACACTATTTCTTCCTGAATTTTTTCTTGAATTTACAGTTGTTGATTGAGTCATCATATTTGGTTTATATGTTGAAGATCTTCCGATACTTGAATTTAAAGTTGTATTATTACTTATTGAATTATAATTGTAAGTTTTTGTATTATAATTTGAATTAGTTATTTCATTATTATTAGTATTTTGAACTTTATGAAAATGAGATGATGTTTTACTTCTTATCATTTTTTTTGGATGATTATTTGTTGAAACTCTCTCTTTATTATCTATTTTTTTTCTTATGTTATTTTCTTTTGTTATTATTATTAAATTATTTATTTTTTGCTCAAAGTAATTAAATTGTTTATCTACTATTTCTAAATTATTTAAATGTTCCTCTGATCTTTTTTCTAAATAATTTAAAGATGAAAATGTTTTTTTTAATAAATGTTTTAAAATATCAGCTTTTTTATTGTTAAATATAATACTACTCATTTTTTTTAATTTAAAAAAACAAAACAATAAAAATAACTTAAAAAAAATAAAATCTATTTAAAAAAAATTATAATAAAAAAACTTCATATATTTTTCCCCCAAAAATATATATTAAAATAATAATAATAACACGAAATTTATTATGCAAAAAATAGAAAAAAATTGAGAAAAAAAAAATTTAATAATCTTCTAAAATACTTTCCAACTCAATAAAATCTGGTCTATCACTTTCTTGTAATTGTAACATATTAGAAATTAACTGAACAAAACTTAAAGAATATCTTTGACTAATAACACTCATGATAAAAATTTTTAATTTAGAATCATTAGAAAAATCTCTTATTTTACAAAGAGTTTTAATTCTTAAAGTAGAAGCAAATAAAAAGCACATTCCAAGAGAAAAAACATCACTTTTATAAGGATTATGATTAATATCAAAAATTCTATTTTGTAAACCATTAAATAATAAAGGACTCATATATAATTCTGTTCCTCTTAAAGTACTTAATGGATCTAATTTTTTTCCAAATTTTCTTGCTTCACCAAAATCAGCAATTTTATATAAATTATTTGGAAAAACTAAAATATTTTGTGCTTTTACATCTCTATGACTTATTTTATTTTTTTGTAAATATGATAATGCATTTACTAATTGTTTTAATATATTTATTAATTCTTCTTCTGTATAATATTTATTTCTCATTTGTCTTTGATTTATTTCTTTTTCCCAATCTGTTTTTGCAACTTCCATTAATATATATATACAAAATGTTGATTCGTCTATCATTTTTTTTGATATTCCTAATATTGATAATATATTATCATGTTTATATTTTGCAAAAACATCATATTCTTTTGATATTTCTTCAAAATTTTTTTTATTTGTTGTTATCATTTTTTTCATACAAAATAAATTCTTTTCTTTATCTTCAACTAAATATATTTTACCAAAAGAACCTTCTCCTAATTGAGTTATTACATTATAATCTATTTCATCAAAAGATAAATTTTCTTTTTTTTTATTTTCTTGTTTATTTAATTGATTAGTTCCAAATAAACTTTGACTTTTTGCAAGTTCATTATTATTTTCAATATGTTTAATATCATTTTCTTCTTCATATTCAAAACTATCTTCAGTTAAATTTAAATTATTTACAATATTTAAATTTTGTCTTTCTTTTTTAAATTCTTTTATTCTATCATTTAAAGAATTTAAAACAAAATGATTATTTGAATTAGTTTCACTTCTTTTAATTGGTTTTCTTAATCTAGGACTATGATTTCTTATAGGAGGATTATAAAATAATCCTCCGAATCTATCTGTTATTAAAGGTTTAAATAAATTTATATTTATTTGTTTTCCATTTGTTATTAAATTCCCATTTTCATCTTTTTTTAAATTTGGAATTAATAATTGTAATTGTTTTCTATGTTCTTCTGCTTCTTTTTCTTTTAATAATAAACTTAAATGACGAGATTTTCTTCTTTTTACATTTGGTCTTTGATTTTCTTTTTTTTCTTCTTTTTCATTTTCATTATCTTTAATTTCTTCATTTATTTTTAAATTATCATTTATATGATTATTTTTTGGTTTTTCATTAGATAATATTTCTTTTTTATTATCATCTAATTTAAATTCTTCATTATTTAAATTATTTTCATTTTTAAAAGTTCTTACATTAGTACATTTAAAACTTTTTTGACAAATAGGACAAATCCACATAAATTTATTCATTGAAGCAAAAACTTTACAAAGAGAACAAACAATAATTTTTTTTTCAAATCTTTTTCCTTCATATAAAACACCTTTACATCTTTGATTATGATAAAAATCTAATTTTAAAGGATTATTATCACATCCACAAGGTAAAATTAATGGTTTAACAATTAATTGATTAACAAGAGAATTTTTGACTGAAAATTTCATAGAAAGAAATTCAAGTGGATTATATTCTTTAACTCCAGTATTAAATATTTTATGACAAATAATACATTTCCATTCAATTTCTAAAGGATCTTTTTCATATTTACATTTAGGACAATAAACTTGTTTTCCTAATAAAAATAATCCATTTTTACATTTTGGGCAATTCATTTGTTGATTTAACATTATAGGACAATGATATTTTGCCCATGTTACTGGTTTTAATGCATTTTCACTTAATAATTTTAATTTAGAATAAAATTCACAATCATCAATTGGACAATACATTAATATACAATCCATATTATATATGTATTTACAATTTGCACATATTACATATTTATTCATTTTTTTTTCATCTTTTATTAAATAAAATTCACCTTGACATGAATGTAATGCTATTGAATTTTTTAAACAATGTCTTTGAAATTCTGTAAATTTTTCTATTGGTTTTTTTTTTTTAATAAAATTGTCACTTAAATATAAACATGGAAGATAATAGTCTTCAAATATTATTTTAAAATTTTTTTGAAAAAGATCTTTATGATTTCGTAATTCTGGAATTAATTTTGGATGATATGCATTTAATATTATATTCATTCTATGTATAAATGATTTTATAAATTCTTCTTGTGTAATTGTTAAAATATTATGGAAACTATCGTTGAATTCTTCTACAAAAATATTATGAAGTTCTTTTTGTAATTTTTTTTCATCCATTGTTTTATTTTTTATTTTTTATACATTTTTTTTGTACATTTATCATATAATTAATAATTTAATATTGTTTAAATAAATTTTTTAAATTATTTATGGGGGGTGATTGTTGTAATGTAAAATTAAATCAAGAACAAGAAATTGTAAAAGAAATTAAGAAAGAATTGAAAATTTCTGATTTTGAAACAAAAGTGACAAAAATTGATGAAAGTGAAAAAAGTTTTGTATTTAAAAATTCTTTTCGTTCTGCAAATGAACAATTATTTTTTGAAATAAAAGAAAGTCCTTATGAAGATTATTCAAAATCAGTATTTAGTAGATTAAATGAAATAAGAGCTCATCCTTTATATTTTTATACAAATGGTAAAAAAAATAATTTAAGTCACTTATTGGAAAAAGTTATAAAAAATCAAACAAAAAATTATAAACTAAATTGGTCTTCGTTAAAATCAAAAGTTATATATAAAATAATGCATAACGAAAATATAAAAATAAATGAAAAATTGAGCAATTTACAAATGTATTTTAATAAACAAAATAAAACATATATTTATTATTCAATTGGAGAATTAGAAAATATTGATTATTGTATTTGGAATTTATTAAAACATTATCAAGAAGATAATTATAATATATTAACTCAAGAATATACAAATTGTTCAATTTATACAGAAAATTTAATTGCTGATCATTATATTTATTTAAAAAATTTAAAAGACTTTAATATTGATAATAAATATAATGATAAAGAGCTTTTGATAACTTTTTTCTTTTTTTTCCAAAAATTACATTCAATGTAATTTTATTTATTATTAAATATATACATAAAACATTTTTTTATTAATTTAAAATGGTTCTATTGATTTAATAATTATTAATTATTTTCTTTTAATTCATTATCATATAAAAAATCAAATAAAGAAGGTTCTCTTTTTATATTTTCAGTGGTAACAGCAACTTTTGGTTTATAATACAAAGCAAAAGGAAACATATCAACTTTTCTTTTTGGAACATAAATAAACTTTTTATCTCTTTTTTTAATATTACTTTCTAATTCTTCTATTTTATTTTGTTCTTCTAATTTTCTTTGATTAGCAGTTGCTATTTTATGTTCTATATCAATTTGTTCTTGAATTTCTTTTAATTTTTCTTTGTTTGCAGGATTACTTTTATATTCTTCAAATTTAGCCATCAAATAATTTAATGATATTTCTATTGAAGTTATCATATATGCTAATTTATCTTCTTTTGATAAACTTCTTTCTATTTCCTTATTAAAATCTATATTTTTTAATTCATTCGATAATTCATCTAAAATATGTAAATAATATGCTTTAGTTTTTATGAATAATGAATCTTTTAATTTTTTAGGTCTTTCATATGATTTATGTAATTTTTTTCCTATCTTTTCAGGTGATAATGGTTTATAATTTATTATCCTTTTTTTTTCATCTTCTAAATTTTGATTTCTTAATTTTAATAAATTTAATAATTTTTCTTTTTCTTGAATTTCATTTTCTAAAGTAATTTCAAAACCACTTATTTTTTGTTCTTCTATATATTTTTTTTTCATTTCATCTTTTTCTATTTCTTTTTTATTATATTCATTTAATAACTTTAAATTTTTCATTTTTGCCCTTTCAAACCAATCTTCAAAATCATCGAGATCTTGAAATATTAATCCATTATTATATTCATTTTTTAAAGTTTCTTTTAAATTATTTGGTACTTTTCCTTTATCTAATCTAATTTGAAATGAAATCCATTTTTCCATTAAAATTTTATGAGTTTCTATTTTTTTTATTTGAGTTTTTAAAATATTAACTTCTTTTAAAATAGAACTTAATTGGAAATTTAATTCTTCATTTCTATTTTTTTCTTCTTTTATTTGATTATTTAATTTCTTAAGAGCATCATTATATTTTTGAATAAAATTATTTTCTAAATCATCTTTATATTTTCCCATCATTTTAATAGTATTATCTAAAGTTTGAATTTCTTTTTTAATATTATCTTCAATTCTTTTTTTAGCTTCTTCTTTTATTTTTAAATTATATCTTGCTAAAATAATACTTTTAGTTTTTTCAATATATTGAGAACTAGTATCTCTAACTTTAGTTCTTTCTCTTTTAAAATTTAAAATAACTTTTTTTTTTGGAGGATGAACCCAGAATTTATCATATAAATTAGATAAATTAATAGCTTCATATTTTTTATCACAACAATAAATCATTGTTGGAGGTTTTCTTTTAATCGAAGGTAAAATTCTTCCTGATTCAGTTGGTTTAAAATCAAAAATTTCTGACATAATATGTTCTGATTGAGTTGGTATTGTTTCATTTTTTTTTATATCAGATATTTCTGTTAAATATAAATCTGTTTTATTTGGTTGAGTACTTTGATTTGTATTTATTCTTGAATCAAATATTGAAGAATTTAAATATCTATTGTTTTGATTCTGTTGACTTGATTTTAAAATTCTACTTGCTATTAATATATTTGAACTATCTTGAGTTATTTTTGAAGAGTTGTTTGAATTTTGACTTTTTTTTATTCTCATTAAGTTATTTATTTATTATTTATTTTTTATATTTCAATTTTATTATTTTAATAATTAAGGAAATAAAACATTTTATTTTTAAATTTAAATAATAAAAATTATTTATTTAAGTTTTTTTATCTTTATTATGGAAAATTATATTGATATTCAATATATAACAAATATATTAAATTTAGGTTTTCTTTCTTCATCAAAAATACTTTATTTCGAAGTTTGTAAAAATTACATAATATTTATGTTACAAACAAATGACATAGTAATATATAATATTAAATTAGGAAAATCTATAAATAAACATTACACAAATGATGTTAGTTTAATAAAATCTCATAATGACAAATTATTTATAGTAAAAGAAAAAGAGTTAATTTTAATTAATTTAGAAAATTTTGAACCTTTAATTTCATATGATTTAGGAGAATCAATTTATTCAATAACATTATTTGAAACTTCTCAATTAGAATCTGTTTATGTGAATTCATTACATGAAATAAAATATTTTGCCAAAGGAAGAAAAGATAAAATAGTGAAGAATTTATATAGAGAAAATTCTAAAATAGATTCTTTAATTTTTCAAAAAGGAATTTTATTATGGAGTACACATTATAGTTTAAAAGTATTTAATTTAGGAGCCAAAAAAATGTTAATTAAAAAAATATTTCAATCACCAAATCCTAAAAATTATCCTATAGATTGTTTTTTATATAATAATATATTATGTGTTAATGTTCATAAAGAAGAAATTTTAGTTTTCCATCTTCCAACTGAAGAACAACCTTTTCCTATTGAATTAATTCATTTAAAACAAAATAATATTTCTAATGATTATTTTATTGGTGTTTGGATTAATAATTCTTTAACTAAACTTTCTTTACTTTCTTATCAAGAAAATTGTGTTGTTTTAAAAATAATGAAAATTAATTCAAAAGTACAAAATCAAAAAAGTGAAATTTATTTTGAAAAAAAATTTAAATATATTATTTCTGATGATACTTTTAATTTTATTTTTTCAAAATCTATTTCTTCTGTTTTTTTATATAATAAAACTGAAATGTATTTTGTTACTATTATTGATAAGGTAAAAAAAATGTTTAGAGAAATTAATGAAGAAGATGGAATTACTATTAATAATTTAGAAATTATTTATTCTAATTTTTCTTCTTTTAATTTAAATCAAAAATATTTTGTTTTAATTAAAATAATTGAAAATGACTGTACTAATAAAGATAATCTAAGTGTTGGAGGTATTAACATAGAAAAATTTGAATTTTTATTTCAGACAATTTTTGGAGAAAAAAATCCAAATAAAAATATAATTCATCTTTTTAATAGTTTTGTTTTATTTCTTTGGAAACAAAATAGATTTTTAAAATTATATAAAATGTTGAAACAATATTTTAATACTTTATTAAGTGAAAAAAGTAAAAGAGAAATAATACATTTGTACTTAAAAAATAATTTATATTCTGAATTAATAAAATTTATTGAAGAAGATACAAGAAAAATAGAAGCTTCAAAAGATTTAATAAAAATTTTCGATAAATATACAAATCAACAAAAAAATGAAAAATTTGAAAAAGCAATTTTTTGTCTCGCACATATTTATAGAAAAAATGGAAATTATTCAAAATCAATTGAATTATTTATTAGTATAAAAAAACAAGAAGATATATTTAAAATATTATCAACTGGAAATCAAGATTATATTTTTAAATATTCTCAATTATTTAATTTATTAGATATGTCTAAATTAATGAAAGTTCTTGATTTTATTTATTATAAAGACTATAATCTTTGTCAAAAATTCTATGATAAATTATTTTCTCTATGTAATGAAAAGTCTTTAGCATTATTTACTTTTAATGTAATTGAATTTGAAAAAAATAGATTATTAATAAGTAAAGAAATATCAGAAAAATTATTTAAAATAACATTAAAATATGGAACTGATATTGAATTTATTAATATATCAAAAAAAAATTATATAACAATACTTTTAAAATTTTTAAATACATATGATAAATTTGACTATAATAAATTAATAGAACAAAACAAAGAAGAATTAGAAAAAAAAGAAAATTATGAAATTTATGTTTCAATATTAACATATATAAATAACTATAAACATATTATTGATATATATATAGATATAGTAAGTGATCCTGAAAAATGTATAAAATTCATAGAAAATGCAAATTTAGATGATAATACAAAAAATGAAATTTATAATTATTTAAAAGAAAAAATTAATAATTCTAAAAGCTTATCAAGTGCAAAAAAATTATATTTTATTTTACAATTTCAAGATGAATTTACTGAAGAACATCTTTCTTTACTTGATGATATTCAATTATCAGGAAATAAAGATAATATTGAATATGTTTTAATGATTTTAGAACAACTAAAATTAAAGGTTGGAATCTTAAAAATTTCAAAAGATATGGTAAAAGATTATTTAGGTGATTTATTACATTTTAGGAAATTATATAAAAATTTTGGGAAAAATATTAAATTTGAAAAAGATTTATCTATTGTATGTTCTTTTGATGAATGTGATAAAAATCAAAAAATTGAAAAAGGAGAAAGTATAGTATGTTTCCAAAGTTGCCAACATTATTTTCATAAAGAATGTATTGAACAAATTAAAGAATTATATTTAGATTATGATCCTGATAAAATAAATACTTGTCCTTTTTGTTCTCAAATTATATAATAAGGTACAATTAGTAAATTATTATTAAATTATATTATAAATATAAATTTAAAATATTTAAATAAAATAATAAATATTTATTTAATGGAAACAATTATATCTATAATTAGATTTAAAAAACAATTAATTTATGTCTTTTTAATAAATTACAAAAACCTAATTTTCCATTTGTCATATTTTGATATAAATTAGCAATTTTTCCATAAATTGTTTCAATTTTTTTTTGACTGGTATTTGTATAATTCAGATTATAAATAATCCAAATTCTTAAATGAACTTCAATTTCTTTATGAACATTAGTAATAGATTTTAATATATCTAATGCAATTAGAAAAATAGCAAAAACTTTAAATTGATTTTTATAAAAACAAAAATCTTCATTATAATATATTAATTTACAAATAAAAAAGCAAATATTTTTATAAGTTAAAAATAAATCATTCATAAAAATAATTTGATTTTTATATTTAATTTCAAAATCGAATAAATAAGAATTCACATAATCATAAATAGTAAAATAAATCAAATCAAATTTAATAGTAAATAAAATTTCTTTTTCTACATATTTTATATTATCAGAAGAGAATTTATTTTTTCCTAAAATCTTTTTAATTTGTTCTAATCTTAAAGGATATAAATCTTCCATTTTAGAAGCAATAAAAATAGAACATAAACCAATAATATGAATATCACAAGTTTGAATTTTTCTTTGAGTTTTAAAAAAGAATAAATCCATTATATTAACACTTAAAAAAAAAGTTTTTGGACTACTTTTATATGAACTAAATATATCAATCATCCAATCAATCATCTTTAATCTTATTTCATTTATGAAAGAATGTTTTTTTAAAAAATTTTTTGGAAAAGAATAATCTGTTAAAAAAGGATTTAAATTATATTTGAATAATAATTTTTTGCTTTCTTCAATTCTATGATATTCATTTAATGATGTTGTATTTATTATTTTAAAATTTGGATTATTTGAATTATTTGATGATGACGATGTTGAGTCTTTTATACTTTCTATTTTTATATTTAAAGTATTTATGTTTTCGTTTTTAAAGGTTATTACTTTAAAAATTTGTTTTGTTGTCATTTTACTTTTTTATTTGTTTTTCCGTTAAATTCTTCAGTATTTATTTAGGAAATTAATTATTTTTTTATTAGTGTTTAAATTATTTTTGTTTTTTATCCATTTTTTACTTAGAAAAACTTAAATTTTAAATTTAATTCTTTTTAATTAATAATTAAATTCATATTTAATTTAATATATTCTATAATATTCAATATATTCATATTTTCATATGATATAAAATAAGTTTTTAAAAAAAATAGAAATATAAAAAGAATATCTTTCAATTAAAGTAAATTTTATTTATGAAAGCACCAATTCCAGGAGAAAATTCATATTTTGAGTATGTTAAAGATGTAAATGGTAATAAAACAAATTTGATTATAGGTCGTTTTTACAGAATTCAAAATTTTATCCATAAAGGATATATAAAACCAAAAGAACATGATAATGATTATTCTGAATTACAATCTCAATATATTCAATTACCCAAAGAAAATTGCTCTTCTATTTATTTTTGTTTTATACCTATAACTAATGGTTATTTATTAAAAAATTTACATGATGGAAAAATATGAAGATGGATATGCTTATACTTATCATGAAAATGGTAAATATTTAGAAAAAAGAGTTTTTAATATAAAAAAAAATGATATAAATCCAGGTTATTATTTTATTCAAAATATATTTTCTAAAAAAATATTAAAAGTCGAATTAAAATCGTTTAATGATAAATCCCCTTATCTTTATTTTGAAGAAGATAATCAAGAAAATATTCAAAATAAATTATTTAAATTTGAAGAACCTTTCCCAATGAAAAGTTATTATTCATATCCTATTCCTAAAATAATATTAAAATAAACTAAACAAATAAAAATGAAATATGATTATTTATTTAAATTTAAAAGGTTTATTCTTTAAAGAATTATAATAATCTTTCATTTCAAATAAAGTAAACATTTTATTTAGTCTATTAGGAATATCTTTTGAAGAAACTTCAGTTCTATTAATAAATAATTTATGTTCATCACTAAAATTTCTTGACACAATTTTATATTTATTATTTTTTGAATTATTATTTAAATGAATATTTCCATATGAATCCTTTCTATTTGAATTTATACTTGTTAAATTATTATTTAAATGAGATAAAATTTCTTTATTTGTAAGAATGTCTTTTAATTTTTTATCTCTATCATTTATAAAAAAATGTTTGCTTATTTTTGTTTTAGTTTTTGGTTTTAAACTAATTTTATTTTCAAATTCTTCTTGTTTTAAAGTCAATATAGGAATTCCTTTTTTATATTCATCTTCTTTTGTAATTATAATAAAATTTCCAAAAGTATTTAAAAAAGAATTTTTAAGTAAATCTGTTCTAGTTGTTTCAGGTAAAATAGGAGTTTTTAATTTTTTATTAATATTTTTATTTAAAAATTTATTTACTTGAAACGATTCAAATAAAGTTTTTCGGTCATGTTCTTCTTTTTCAGGTGATTTTAATAAAAAAGGAAAATAATTATTTGAATAACTAAGATTTTTAATATGTTTATTTTGTTTTGTTTTATTATATCCAAATTTATTTAATGAAACTGAATTTAAAAAAACATTTTGAATTGAAAAAGGTTTTTTATCCATTATAATTTTTTATTAGTTTTTTTATTTAAATTTCTAAAAGAAAATTTTTTTAAATTATTTAATTATATAATTATATTATATTTTTTTTTGTTTTAAATTTCTAAAAAAAATGTTTTCAATTTTATTTCAGAAATAATAATTTAATGAGTGATGAAGAAAAAAAATTATGTGTAGATATTGAAAATATGTTAAATTCATTAGAAAACAATATTGATTGGACAATTGAAATAAGAAGATTAATTGGAAATTTAACTGAAGAAAATAAAAACTTATTTATAGAAAGAATGTTTAAATTAGAAGATGTTTTTAGAGAAATTTGTCAAATATTAAATAAAACACTCTTTTATGTTAAAAAAAAAGAAAATGAAAAAAAATACAAAGAAATAGAAATATATAAACCAAAAATGTCAATAAGTGAATTAAAGGAAAAAGAAATTACAAAAGAAGAAATAAAAAAAATTCCTGATAAAAAGGAAATTATAGAAAAAGAAATAATGAATAATAATAATATAATAGAAAACAAAAAATTTAATGAAAAAAATGAATTTGAAAACAAAAAAATTGATGAAAAAAATGAATTTGATAACAAAAAATTAAATGAAAAAAATGAATTTGAAAACAAAAAAATTGATGAAATAAAGGAATTTGATAACAAAAAAATTGATAAAAATGAAAAAAAAAATGTTTTAAAAAAAAATCCTTTAAATCCTTTAATTATAGAAGATAATAATAATAATTCAAAAGATAGAAATCAAGTTCAAATTAAGAATGAAAATAAAAAAGGAATTAAAATAAATATTCCATCAAATAATAAAACTCAATTAAATTTTGAATATAATCATTCAAAAAAGGAAATAAATGAAGTTTATGGAGTTAATAAAGAAAAAATAAGTGAAAAAAATAAAAATAATAAAAATAACTATAAAAATAATGAAATAAAAAGTCCTATAAAAGTAGATAGAAATTTTACTTCATATAATAATATTGAAAATGAAAGATACAAAATTAAACCAAATAAAAAAGAAGAAAAAAATGAGAAAGAAAGAAAAAAAAAAGAAAATGAAGAAAAAAAAGAAAAAGAGAAAAAAAAAGAGAAAGAAAAAAAGAAAAAAGAAAATGAAGAGAAAAAAGAAAAAAAAAAAATAGAAAAATTAAAATTAGATAAACAAAATATAAATAATAAAAAAAATAAGGAAGAAGATTATTATAACGAAATAAATTTTTCAGAACCTCAAGAAACATCATTAAATAATTTAATAATTCCAAGTAATAATGAAAGAGATGAATATTCAATAAATCCAATTGAATTAGCAGAACAAATAAAAAATAGAGAAGATAAAATATATCAATTAATATCAATATTAAAAAAAAGAGAAGATTTAAGAGAAATGTTAAGTAGTTATTATGAAAGAGATATAATTGAATTATTAAATTCTCCTGAATTAGATACTGATATAATTGAGTCTATGTTTTCTACTATTGATGAAATTGAAAAATTAAAATTAAGAGATAATGAGATCTATGAAGAAGATAATGAAGATACACATTCAATTTAATTAAATATTATGTTTATTAATTTTAAATTATTTTTTTACTTTTTTATCATTTTTACTTTTGAGTTGGTTTAGATATTTTATTTTTATTATAAAATTTTATCAACACATTAGAATATACAATAAATTAAAACTCTATATAATAAAAGTATAAATAAACTTAATTTCCAAATTATTACTTATTTACATTTAATTGAGGAAGATTTAATTTAGTTTTTCTGTAGTGCAATTTTTTATTATTATTATTATTAACTAAATTAATAGTTGAATTATTCTCATTATTAATTAATGAATTATATTTTCTATGAGATTGGTTAAATTTTTTTTCCATTTTAAATTTATTTCTCAATTTATTTTTACGACTTGATGAATAATTATTTAACTCAAAATTGTTTTCACATGAATTTTCTTTTTTTTTAAATTTATAATTAAATAAATTAAAACTTGAATCATTCCTATTTAATATATGATGGAAAACTTTTAAACTTTTTTTTTCCTTTTTTTCACTTTCTTCTCTATGAGTTTCAAAAATAAACTTTCCTTGAATTAAATGATTGTTATTTTTAATAAAATCTTCTCCATAAGAATTTTGAGTGTTATTTAATTTTTTAGATTTTATTAATCTACTTATTGGTTTAATTGGATTATATTCAATATATTTCTGTAATTTTATTGCTTGAATAGTAGTTTTTAATTTTTTTTTTTTTATACAATTATTTTTTTTTGATTGATAATTATCTTTTATATTTAAACTATTTAAAATGTCATAATTTTTATTTATATTTTGATTTATTAAATAATTGACACAATTTGAAATTTTTTCAAAATTTATATTAAATATTTTTTCTAGAATTTCATATTTAAATCTTTCATTATCTAAATGAAATATTTTTCTTACTAAATATATTAAACCAAACGCTATTTGCTTTGATGAAAATTTGCTTATTAAAGTTTCATCTAAAATATAATCATCTATTAAACTATATATTTTTTTATATATTTTCAATATATTTGTTGATTTAGGTAATTCATTTTCAAAAATAAAACCAGAAAATAAAATTACTTTTAAATAAGAATAAATATCTGGTTGATTTAAATTATAATTTAAAATTTTTAAATTTTTAATTTCTTGTTTATTAATTTGACTCTTTTTTAATTCATATTTTTTTTGAACATATTCATAATCAATTGTATATTTTTTACAATCTATTTCATTAAATTTATGTGATAAAGTATATGAACTTATTGTAATTTTATTTAATTTACTTTTTGATAAATTACTATTATCATCATAATGAATAAAAATTGTATCCATAAAGTATATAGCATAAAATAACGTTTTAATTGAAGAATTAAAATTTTTTTGTAAAGAATATATTATATGTATCTTTTCTTTTCTTACTGAGGAATAAAATTTAGGAAATTTAAATTCAATAAAATTATCATCAATTTTATAAAATTGCATTAAAATAAATAATGGAGAAACATCAAAAGATTTATAATAAATTTGAGGTTTAATTAAATAATTGATCTTTATAAGAGAATTAGTTGAAATTGTAAAAATTTTACTGCATTCTTCACAAAAGAATATATTATTTTTAAACAATATACTTTTATCATGAGTACAATAACTATTATTTTTAAAATATTCACTATAAATTCCTTTTTTCATAAAAACAAATTTAAAAAAATGAATTAAAATAATAATTTTTATTCATTTAATTATATTTTAATATTTATATGTCTCTTTTTTTTATGTTTTGAAATTCATTAAACTCTTGTACTTTAAGTTTTTGAATATATTCTAGATAATCTAATTCTTCTTCATCTTCATTTTCTTCTTTAATAGTATTATCATTCTCCTTTTTAGAAGTATTTATAGATTTACTTGTATCATTCATATTAAAACTTGAGGATTTATTTAATAATAAATTTTCATTATTTGTTTTATTTATTGAATTTTCAATGATTAATGATTCATCATCTTTAACTTCTTCAATCTCATTTTCTTGAAATTTAAATTTTTTTTCACTTAATTTTTCTGGAATTAAATTATTATAAATATATTTTAAATCATTTTTTTTTAAATTAAATGTATTTGAAGAATATAAATTTTCCTTTAAAAAATTATTTTCTTTTTCATTCATATTATAAAACAGTTGAAAAGAATTTTCTTTTTGAATATTCATTTCTAAAGCATATTTTATTAAAAGATGTAAATCTTTTTCAAAATAAGTTAAAAGAACTTTTTTTATTTCAGGAACACAAACTATTTGTAAATAAAAATAAAAATTTTCATAAAACCTTAAAATATATTCTGAACTAATATTTTTATCAGTATGAGCAAAATGATTTCTAAAATCAATTATTTCAGAACAAATTCTTTTAGACAAATTTTGTTCAAATGAATTTGTTCTATTATATTTTTTAATATAAAAATCATTATAAAATGTTTGACATAGATTCATTAAAAGAGTAAAATCATTTAAATGTTTTTCTGAAATTTTTTCTATTAAATGTTCATCATGTTCATTATTTTTATCTTTTAAATATTTTATTATTTTTTCTTCTGCTATATCTTTTTTGTTTTCTTCCATTATACTTATTTCTTCTTTATTATAATAAAAGTAATAAGATTCTATTATTTTAATTATTTGTTTTTCAAATTGTTTATAATCATTAACAAAAAATTCCCCCATTAAAAAAATAATTGAAAAAGAAGAAATTAATAATTATTTAAATTTAAATTTAATATAAATAATAACTCAGTTAAATAATTTCAATAATTATGAAATATATACAATAAAATCATCTTTCATATCAATTTTAATATTTCCATTTATATATTCTTTATTATTTATATTAATATCATTTTTGATTAAAAAGAATTCTATTTATAATAGTAGCATTAATTACTAAACTTTTATAGAATCAAAAATTTTTCAACAAATAATTCAAAGTATAATATCTTTTTCACTTATTTTTATACCAATCATTTAATATATTCCTTTTTTTTAATTATCTTATTGTTATTCAAATTTTTAGATTTTTAGTTAAAAACTTTTGAATGAATTTTAAATTTAAAAATAATTCATTCTATAAGATATAGAAGTCATAAATCTATTTTGAAGTATATTATTGATTTTTCTTTTAAATTATTTAGAATTATACCAATTGGGTATTTAAGTTTTTTTTTGATTTTTTTGGGTTTTAATTATTTTTTTATTTATTTAATAAATGATAATGTTTGAATTATTTTGTTTTAAAATCTCCGAATCTTTTATATATAATATTCTTATAATTTTATTGATAATTTCTAATCTTACCAAATATATCTTAAAAATATGTATATTTAAGAAAAAATTTCTTAATAAATATTTAAACCCAAGTAAAACCCAATAAAAAGAAAATTTATGTTTAATAAATTAACTAGAAAAATCAATAATAATTTCAGGACTTAATTCAAAAGGTTTTTTCAATGGTAAATTATTATTATGAGAAAAATCTCCAGGTAAAACTTCATCAACATTTTTATAAAAATCACAAATACCTAAATGTAAATATGCACAAATAACTAAAGAAGAACATATATAACCTTTTTTAGATTTCCATTTATTTTTATTTTTATCTTTATCAAAACTTCCACAAATAATTTTGCCTAATTTAATTTTATATTCTTTTCCTTCAGTTAATTTTAAAAAATTATCGAATTTTTTGTTAATTTCTTTTTCTATATTTTTTTTATTTTCATCATTAAATTCATTAATAATTAATTTTCTAAAAGAAATTTTTTGAAAGAATAAAAACCAATAAAAATTAACAAATCCATACCAAGATCTTTCTTTACATCCATCATGAGAAGAAGCTTCATAAAGATAAATATCATTATTTTTTTTATGAATAATAGCAACATGATCATATTCATCTCTTGTAAAACATCTTTGTATTTTTGAATGATATTCATTTCCTTTAAATAATATTAAATCTCCTGTATTTGCTTTTCTTTCAAAATCTATTAAATTTATATAATAATTTTTGTAAAAGTCTTTTTGAAGAGAGATTGTTAATAAATTTGATTTGTAACCTTTACTTTGTTTTATATTTAAGTCAAAATAAATTAGTAATTTTTTATATACTTCCTTATTTTTCATTTTAAATTCTATAATTAAATTTTTTTTTGATAGGATTTGAAGAATTATTTTATTTTCTTTTTCATTCGTTGTTATTGTTAATGTTATTAAATCAAAATTTATATAAATTATAGGATGATTTATATCATACAATTCTTTATATTCCTTAAAGTTATATTGCTTTTTATTTTCTATATTATTTCTTGATTGAGTAACATATTCTTTTAATTTATAATTAGAACGAAAAGAGATATCATTTTTTTCTTCATTTTTATTATGTTTTAAAATTAATAAAAATTCCTTATTTAAAATTAAATGATATTCTTTATAATTGTTTGTTCTTTTTTTTGATTTGTATAAAACATTTGTTTCTATTGAAAAAGATAAATTTGAAAATTCTAATTCAAAAAAATCATCTTTATATAAAAATATATCATTTAATTTCTTTTGGAAATTATTATTATCATTGACTTCAGGTAAAGTTTCTGATATAGAAAAATTTTCTAAAATTTTTTGATTATTTTTTGATTGAAAAAAATTTAAAAATTCTTGTTCTTCTTTTATTTCATTATTATCTTTATTATTTGGAAGAGAATCGTTTAAATTAACTCTTTCTGAAGATGAAAATAAATTATTCTGATTTATTTTTTCTAAAATATTTTCAACATGAAAACTGTCTTGAGACATTATTTAAAAAACAAATTTAAAAAAAATTATTATTTAATTGAAAAAAATATTTAAAAAATGCCAATTATTTATATCTTGTTTTTTTTTTTATTATAAAAAGATTCTAATATTTTAAATAATTTCAAATCATTATAAGAAATTAAAAAATAAAAAAGATTTTCTGCTTTTTGATTACAAAAATAATCAGGATCATTGAATTTTTCATTCATAATATAACTTTTAGCTTCTAAATATTTTTTATAAACCAATTCAAAATAATCAACATCACCCATTAAAATATTTCTAAAATTAAAAGTTTCATTTATTATTTTAGTTTTTTCTTCTTCAGAAAATTTATTTGATAAAAAATGTGTAAAACCATCATCATTTTTTTTTCCAAATGTTAATATTTTTTTACAAACTCCTTCATCATTATTATATATAATATAACCACTTTCAAATTTTTTTCCTTTATAATTCCCTTTAATAATTAATTCTTTTTCGTCATTTGTAGAACAAAACAATAAATTATTATCATTAGGAAAATTACCATAATATACATTATAATTATTTTGATTTTTTTCTAAAAATACTCCTCTATTCATTTCTTCATTAATGAAATTTCCTATAAAACATTTAAAATTTGATTTTTTTATATCATTCGAATTCAACGGTTCATCAATCCAATAATAAACACCATGATCACCTATTAAATTATTATTCCAATTACCAAAAAAAATTTCTCTTTTAACTCTTTGATTAATATTATTTATTTCTGGTTTATAAAAATAAATTCCATGACCATTTCTTTCATCATTTTTAAAATTTCCTAAATATATATCAAAATTAGAATAATAATTTATTCCTATTCCATTTCTTTTGTATTCTTTCTTACAAAATTCACCTATATAAAAATTGGCATTATGATTTATTTTTGCTATATAATTTGGATTATCACCATCTATATTTCTTTGTATTATTACATTTTCTGATATATATCTTCCTTTGTCCAATATTATTTTTGATATTTCTTCTTTATTAAATTCTATTGGAGGTTTTTCTGGATTAAAAGGAGTTTCTTTTATCCATGAACATAAATCCATTTTTAAATTTAAAAAACATAAATTTTTTTTTTTAAAAATTTTTAATTTTTTAAGTAAAAATAGAATAATTTTTCTAAATGGACAAAGCTAACAATTCAAATAATAAAAATACAAAAAATGAAATGAATTATTTATATGATGAGAAATTTATTTCTTTAATTAATTCAGTTTCATCATCAATTAGAGAGTATTATAAAAATAATAACTTATATTTAAATAATTTAAAATTATGTACTGAAGGTATAAATGAACAAACATTATTTTCTAAAAGTTCAGTTAATGATATTTTAGTCTATTTAAATCAATTAACAAAACCTAAATTTAATGGAACTTTTACAAATATGAATGAAAATTATATAAAAGAAAAATTATTTTCTATTAATGATAGAGTCAATAAAATTAACCAATATAAAAATAGTCTTATTGAAAATATAAAAAACAATGAAATTACTTTTATCAATTTTTATGAAGAAGTAAAAAATTTATTTAAAAATATGAAAATAATAAGAAATGAAAATTTAAATGAAATAAATTCAACAATTAAAGTAAATAACTATATATATCCAAAAAAAAATTATAGAACAGTATCTCATTCTCCAAAAAATAATAAAAATTTAATAAATAGCAAATCAAATTCTAGAAATAAAATAAAGGGGAATTTAACCTTAACATCAAGTTTAAATAATTCATTAAAAGAAGAAGAATTTTCAAAATTAAAAGTCAAATATCAAGAATTATTAAAAGAAAATAAAAATTTAAAATTTGTTGCAGGAATAAAACAAAGAAATATAAGTAATAATTCAAAAAACCAAATTCCTTTAAATAACAATTCAGGTCTTAAAGTAAATAGTAAAAGTAGAAGTTTACCAAAATATAATAATAATAATGTTGAAAAAATAAATAATAACAATTCAATTAATTCAAATCAAATAAATAATACTACAGAAAGTACAACAATGACATTTAATAAAAATAATGAAAAAATAAAGAATGAAAATAATCCGAAACAATTAAAAAATACAAATCAATTAAAAAAAAGTTTAGAAATAAAAAATAGAAATAATATAATTAATCAAGAAATTCCAATAAGTAATTCTTTAGATTTATCTAGTAAAAATTGTTCTTTTGTAAATAATATAAATTTAGCTTCAATGGTTTTAAATTTTATGAAACAAATGAATAGTTTACAAGAATCAATTTCAAAGAAAGTAAATAATATACATGAATTAAAAAAAAATTTTGAATTAAAAAAAAAAGAATTAATTAAAACTAGTGAAAATATATTAGAAAATTCAAATGGAAATAATTTAATTACAGTTAATAACTCTCAAAATTTATCTAATAGAAATAAAAAAAACTTAAGTCCAATTATTCAAACTCCTGAAAAAGATATTTATAATAATAATTCTTTAAGAGATAATTTAAATCAATTAAATGAAGATGTTTTTAAAGTAAAAGATAAAAACATTAAAAATGAAAAAAATTTAGTTTTAATTAAAGATAATCAACTAAATGAAGAAAAAAATAAAAATAAAAAATTAAAAGAAAATATTGTTAATCTTCAAAAACAAATAAAAGACTTATCTTCACTTTCTGATACTCAAACTAATACTATTCAAAATTTAACTAATACAAATAATGAATTATTAAAAAATAAAAATGAATTAAATGAAAAAATAAATAAATTATTAAATGAAAATCAAAATTATCAAACAAAAAATTCTTCATTAATAAAAGAAAATAAAGAACATTTAATACAATTAAATTCTTTAAAAAAAGAAAATGAAAAAAATGAGGCTTTAAAAAAAGAAAATTTAAATAATAATAATCTAAATAATTCTTTAAATAAATCTAATAATAATTCAAATAATATTAATGAAATAAACATAATAAAAGAACAAAATAAAGAATTAACAAATGAAATTTCAAATTTAAAAAATGATAATCAAAAATTAAAAAAAACAATAAATGATTATAATTCAAATATAATTACTTTAACAAACACAAATGAAGGAATATTAAAAGAAAAAAATAAAATAATAGAAAACTTAGAATCAACAATTAATGAATTAAATGATAAGATAAAAAATAGTAATAATTCAAATAAGGATTTAAATAATCATTTAAATGAAGAAATAACAAATTTAAAAAAAAATAATGAAGACTTTAAAGAACAAATAACAAAATTAAATAAAGAAAATAGAGAATTGAAAAATAGAATGGCAGAAATTAAAAATGATTATGTTTCTCATGATGAAGATATTGAAAATTTAAGAAAAACATTAATTGAAATAAATGATAATTCATCATTTAAAATAAGTCAATTTAAAGAAAAAAATAATAAAATAGAATCAATAAGAGATGAATTTTCTAAAAAAATTAAAAAAGAAGAAAAAAATATAGAAATAAAAAATGATAATGAAATTTATCATGAACTTGAAAATAATTCAAATGAATATTTAAATTATGTAAATATAATAAAAAATTATTCAAAAAAAATATCAGAAATAAACAATCAATTACAAAAAAAAATAATAAAAAAATTAGATGATAAATTAACAAATGAATTAAATGTATTAAAAAAAGAAAATTCAAAATTAAAAGAACAATTAGATAAACTAAAAAATTTGTTTAATAGTAGTAGAAAAGAAAAAGAAGAAAAAGAGCAAAATAAAACATTATCAGATATAAACAGAAAAAATTTTATAGATGATGATTCATCAAGTGTAAGTAATATAATATTAGAAGAAATGGAAAAAAGTGATATAGATAAAAGTAAACAAAAAAAAAAAAAAAAAGAAGAAAAAGAAGAAAATGAAAAAGAATTAAACATTATTCCTTTTGATAAAAGAAGTTTTATAAGTCAACAAAATATAAAAGAACATAATTTTTTAGAAAGAAAAATTAGTCAAAATTCCGGAATTTCAGCAGAAGAAAATTATATCAATAATTTAAAATTTGAAAAAGAAAATGCAGATTTATTTAAAAAACAATTAGATTTAATTAAAATTGAATTAAAAGAAACTATTAATCAAAAAAATGAATTAGAAAAAAAGGTTATTGCACTTTCTAAAAAAGCTTCTTTAGTTGATGATAATATTTTAGATAAAATTGAAATTTTACAAATTTTAAAACAAACTTTTGAAAAATTAGTAGATTCTATTCAACTTGTTGGAAATGTAAAAGAATTAGTTTTAATGTGTTTTAAATTATTAAATTATTCTGAAGAAGAAATTAAAAAAATTCTTGAAAAAAAAGAAAAAAGAAATTTATTTGGAATTTTTAAGTGATATAATAAAAAATTTATATATAACTTTTTTATTATTTTTCTTATATAATATTTGAATAAAAAAAATATTATAATAATTTATGAAAAAATTGAATAAAAGCAGAAGTCAAAAAAATAATATAAATATTCAAAATTCTTTTTTATCTTTGAAAAATGATAAAAATGTAAGATTTGAGTTATTAAATAATTCAAAACCAAAATCAATTTCCAGTTCAAATATTAAAGATGAAAAAAAAAAAAAATTAATAGAAAGCATAAATAAGTTCAATACAATATATTATGATTATTGTAAAAAAGAATCAAAAAATGATATCAATAAAATTATAAAAGAAAATAATCAATTTCAAAAAAATTATAAAGAATTTAAAAAAATTAAAAACAAAGAAAATAAATCGGAATTAGAATTTTTTGATGATATAAAATCAAAATATAAAGAAAAAAATATTAAAATACCAAAACTATCAAACAATATATTTGAAACAAATTTATTAATGATAAAAGAAAATAATCTAAATGATCTTTTTGAATATGATTTGACAAATAAAAAAAAAAATAAGAAATCTATTAATTATTTAAATAAAATTAAAAAAGAAATAGATTCATTAAAATATTCAGATAATGGATTTAAAAATAATAATATGATGGATATTTATTTTAAAAGATTTGAAAAAAGAAAAAAAGAAAATCTAAGAAAAAGAAGAAAAACTTTTTCAAAAAAAGATATATTACAATCTACATTAGAAATTTCAAAAACAAAGAAAACTTATAATAACCTTTCTAACATTGAAAATTTTTTCAAAGAAAAAGATAATAAAGAAATTATTTTAAAAAAAAAATTTAAAAGAAATAATTCTTCTCAATTTGATAATTTGGATACAAGTGAAAAAATTCCTTCTTTTTTTAAAAAATTAAAATTAAAAAAAAAAATTACATCAAATAGATTAAGTATTGATGAAGAAAATCCAGTAAATAAATTTATCAAACTTTTTCCTTCTTATTTTGAAAAAAGATTAGTTGGTAATACTTCAAATACAAAAAAAATTATATTGAATTTTAAATCTCCTTTGGAAAGATTATATAAGAAAGTTTCTCAAAATAACAATCAATTAAAATATAATAGAAAAATTAAAAATTATTTAAAAAATAGAGGATTAAATATTAGTAATGATGTTTCAATTAAAGAAATTTATAAAAATTTTGATGAATCTAAAAAAACAATGTTTAGAAGAGATTTAATTAAAAAAGATATTATTTTAAGAAGAAAAAATATTGGTGAAAATGATTCTGATTTTACAGAAGAAGAAAATAAAAAAATGGAAAATGATTACAATATAAGAAAATTTCTTTCAAATTCTCAAAATAAAATAATTGAAATGTGTTATGATAATAATATTGATTAAATTAAAATCATTTTTATAAATTTTTTATATAAATTATAATTATTTTAACTGAAATAAAGATTTATACATTTAATTTTAATTGAAAAAAATGGAATCAAACATAAATAAAATGGAAAATGGAAATAATAATTATAAAAAAAATTTATCTAAAGAAGATGATAATATATCAATAAATAATGAAAAAATGGAAGATGATGAAAATTTAGATTTAAATAAAGGAGAAGAAATAAATAAAAATATGATCGTTAATGCAACTTTTTCTAGACTTTCACATTATGAAACTCCTTATTTAAATGAAGAACAATCAATAATCTCAAATCAAATTAATAGTAAAAAAGATGATTTAAGATCTTTATATTCTATAATTACAAATGATAATAAAAATGGTTTTAATGGAAAAAATCATAATACAAAAAATTCAAATCAAGAAATGATGAATGAAGTAATTTATTTTATATATTTTTTAGTATAAAAAATTAAATATATTACTTAAAGAAAAAGAAAAAGAAGCTATTTCCATAAAAAATAAATTTGAACTTCAAAAAAGAAAATTAATTCAACAAAATCAAAATTTTAAGAAAAATAAAGAAAAATTAGATTTAGTAAGGAGAAATAATTTTATGATAAAATTATTAATTTGTAAAATTATTTCAAAATAAAAGTATTAATATTAAACTTTTTATTTATTTTAGCATATATAATTTTAAACAATCCAATTTTAATAAAAATAAAAATAAACCCATATAATATTTTATGTTAAGATATTTTTATTTTATGAAATATATAAATTGTTTTTTAAAATAATCATTATTAATATATATAAATACCCTTTAAATTTGTTTACTCCAAACAAAAAAATAGTTTTTTGATTGTAAGTCTTTTTTTCAAATTAATCAAATATATGTTTACTATTAATTTATATACAAGAATTAAACAATGAATTAATTAATTTAAAGACTAATTTAACATATATTTTTGATTAATTTATTAATAACAAAAACCCCAAAATTATCTTTTAATAATATATAATAAATTCCACTTTTAATCAAATAAGATAATAAAATTTTTTTTTCATTAACATTAATTTGATTTATAAATATTTCACAAATATGAGAAGCAAATTTATTTTTAGAAAAACTACAAAAATGAGAAAGAATTAAATTTTTAATATTTATCATTTCTTTTCTTTCCCACCATATTTGTAAAATATATTGGACAAAATAATTTCCAAATTGATTTACAGAAATTTGAACAAAATTACGAATTAAATTATAAATTACTTTATTACAAATAATGTCATTTTTGGAAAAAGAAACAAATTTTTTCAAAGTAACAACTCCATACATATTACATGAAAGAATATGAATGGAATTTAAAAATAAATTATTTATAAATAATCTTTTATTTTCTGGAATATAAATAATTAATTTTTGAATTATAAAAAAACCATTTGAATTAAAACAAATTGATAAAAAATGTTCTAAATTACAAAAAACTTTAGAAAAAATTTCTATTTCTTTATTCGATTCTATTAATTCAATTAAAGTTTGAATAGGATGTGTTCCATATTCATGAATGGAAAGTATTAAAAAATCATTAATTATTTCTTTTATAATATATAATCTTTGTTTAAGTGAACATAATTTAAATAAATCAGAACAAAAATAATTTCCATTTTTATCTTTCATTAATTTTGTAAAAGAACCTTTTAATTCTTTTATTATATTTAATATTTCTATTTGATTCATTTCTTTAATTGAATTTTGAAGAATAATTCCTGTTTTTTGTTTCGAAAGAGCATTAAAAATTTCTTCTTTTGTATATTTTATTTTGATTGAAGATGAATTTGAAGTATCATTTGAATTTTCATTTGAACTTTCTGAATTTGTTTTATTAAAATTTTTTTCAAAATTTTTAAATGTTATATTTTCATTTAAACATCCAAAATTTTTTTCCTCTATATCTTTTATTAAGTTTCCTAAAATCAAACTTTCAAATGTTTGAGGAAATTTTGACATTTTTCTCGAGTTTATTAATCGGAATTTATCCAAGGTATTTATTTTTATTTTTTTAATATTGATTTTGATAATAAAATTTTTATATTTAAAAATATTTTATAATCTTAAATTATATGAAGAAATTTTTAAATAAATAATTTATATCTGATGTAAGGATTATTTCATTTCATAAATAAATATTTTTTTATATATTTAATTTACAAAAATAATCTTTGAAGTTATCTAATTTCCAAAAAATAATTAATTCAAAAAAATTTTAAACATCATTTTAATCATTCAATCATATATAACAATTTCATTAATAAAAAAAAAAATTACAAAAATTCCCAAATTTTAATATTTTTGTCTTTAGAAAAAGAAATAACTTTATTATCAAGATATTTACATAATCCATAAATAGCTCCATCATGACAATTCTTTAAACAATTAATACAATCATAATTATCAATTCTATATATTCTTATAATTTCACTATTACCTCCTGTTAAAAAAATTCCTTTTTTTTTTATTGTAATAATACAAAAACAACAAAATGTATTATCTATTTCTTTTATTAATGTTTTTGAAGAAATTGATATTACTTTCATCATATGAACTATTCCTCCTCCAAATATTATTTTATCATCATCAAGTCTTGCTATTGTATTTCCAATATAACATTTTATTTCTTCCAATTCTTTTAAACATTCAAAATTATTTAAATTCCAAAATTTTGTTTCATATCTCCCTGAAGAAATTAACATATTTTTATCTTCAATTAATAAAATTGAATTTATAAAATTATTATGTGTTAATATTATCATACATTGAAATATTTTATTTTCACATTCTTCCCATATTTTTACTGTTTTATCATTTGAACATGATATTATTTTATTATTTGAAAAAAATATTATTTTAAAAATTGAATCATTATGACAATTATTAATTGTTTGATATAATTCAAATATATTCTCTTTTTTATTCCAAATTTTTATATTTTTATCATCAGAACATGTTATAAAAGTATTTTCATCTTTTATTTCAATATCATTAATATAATTATTATGTGCATTATATATTGTTTGTATATTATTATAATTTTTATCCCATATTTTAATTGATTTGTCTTTGGAAACTGAAATAAAATCTCCTGATGATGGAAAAATTGATAAAGAATAAACTGCCTCATTATGAGCATTAATTACTTTTATATTTGACAAATTGATATTTGAAAAATCATTCATATAATTTAAAAAATTATTTTAATAATCATTATAGTTAAATATAATTTTTAAACCATTATAATAAAAAATATAAGAAAATAATTATATGAAATAGTGAAAATAAATAAATGGAATTAGAACTTTTAAATAATGAAATAAGTTTAGGAATTAATATAGGTTCATTGAAAACAGTATATTCAATTTTTTCAAAAGAAAATGGAAATAATTATATTACTAATGTTCTATTAATGAATGGTTCATCAAGAATAATTCCTTCAATAATATGTTATACAAAAGATCATAGATTAATTGGAGAAGATTCAATATCATTTTTAAATAAAAATTTTAAAACTTCATATAATAATTTATCAAGAATTTTTGGTTTTGATAAAAATATAAGTTTATTTAAAGATGAATATTTATTTTCTTTTAGGAATCTAAAAACACATAATGAATTTAAATTTGAATCAAAAGATTTAAAAATTTCTACAAGTAATATAATTATTGATTTTCTTAATTTAATAAATAATTATTTTTTTGAAAAGGAAAAAATAAAATATACCTCAACAAATATTTCAATTCCAGATTTTTATTATTTTCATCAAAAGCAAACATTAAAATTAATATGTGAATCAATTAAAATGAAAGACATAACTTTATTTTCAGAATCATCTGCAATAACAATGTATTATGGTTATGTAAAATATAAAGATAATTTTGTCAAAAAAAAAATCCATATTGATGGTTCTATTATAAAATATATTTTATTTATTGATTCAGGCCATTCCAAAACTTCTTTTATTTTATCAAAGTTTAAATACAATGAATTTAAAATTGAATATGTATTATCTAATCCTTTTTTAGGAGGAAGATATTTTGATTATTTAATTTTTGAATATTGTATACAAAAATTTAAAAAAAATAATAATATCCATGATTTAGAAGTAAGTTCAATTATGAAATATAGATTAAATGAAGAAATAAGAATAACAAGAAATAAATTAACAGTTTCTTCAAAAACAATAATTTCAATAGACTCATTTTATAAGGATTTAGATTTAAAAATTAGTTTTTCAAGAAAAAAATTAACTCAATTAATCAATAATCCAAATAAAATCAAAAGAAATTTAATTGAAGAATTTGAAAATGATCTAAATAAAATATTAGATTATGCTCATAATAATAAAATTACTATTGATACTGTTGAAATTGCAGGTGAATTTATTAGAACTCCACTATTTCAAGATATAATTCAAAAATATAATTTAAATATATCCAAATCAATTATTATAGATGAATGTTGTAGTGTTGGTGCTGCTCTTTTAGGAAATTTTATTAAAGGGAAATTTCCTATTAAACAGTTAAAATATTTTTATTGTTATAATTATTATTCTTTAAATTATGAAATATTATATGATAATAATAAAAAAATTGAAGGTGAATTATTACCTAAAGGTGTTGTTGATTATAAAGAAAAGATAATTAAATTTGAAAATTATTTAAATGCTCAAAATGTTTGTTTAAGAATTTTTTTCCCAGAAAATGAAAAAGAAATTCAATCACAAAAAAAATTTTATCTTAAATATATAATAGATATAAATAAATTATTAGGAGAAAATGAAAATATAGATAATTTAATTTTTAAAATCCAAGTTAATGAAAATCATTCTTTTTCTTCAGGTAAATTTTATGTTGGTGAAAATAAGGAAATAAAAAAACATATTAAAAAATCAGTTGGAGATATTTATAAATTGAAAGATGAGGAAGAAGAATTTAAATCAAAAGCTTCAAAATATGTTAAATATCAAAATGATTTTGATTTAAAATATAATATATTTATTAATGAAAAAATGGAAGTTCTGAAAAAATTTTATGAAATTAAAAATATTATTGAAAGTAATAATAGAAATGAAGAAATTGTAATAACACAAAATTTAGAAAAACAACTTAAAGATAATAATTTAAATAATGATTCATTAAATGATATAAAAATTAAAATTAATGAATTATATAAAAGAATTAATGAACAATAAGTAAATAAAATTTTTTATAATTAAATTTTTTAAAAAAATTAAAAAAATGTACGGACAGACTTATCCTCATTTTTTAAATAATAATAAAGTATCTAATTACAAATCTTTAGATTTTAATAAAGATTATTTATCAAAAAACAATATAATTAATTCCCAAAATTATAATTTTTCTTATGATGAACTTTCAACAAATTATTCCAATTATAATAATAATTGTTGTAATCAATTTTCAAATTATTTATGTAATCCATGTTTATGTGAGTGCAATAGATTATGCAATTGTCTTTGTCTATGTCAAAATGAATTAAGAGAATCAAATAAAAAAGTTTGTGATTTATTACAAAAAATAAAATGTTTAGAAGACTCTTATAATAAATTATATCAAGATTATAAAAATAAAACTGATTACTTTAATAAAAATAATAATGATAACTATAAAAGATATTTAGAAATGCTTCAACAAAATTTTGATTTATTAAATAAAATTTCAGACACATATAATGATGAAAATGATAAAATTAAAGGTGATTTTAATTATTATTTAGATAAACCTTTTGAATTTAAACATTTAATTGATAAATATTCAAAAAAAATTGATTGTTTAAAAGATATATATTCCAAAAATTTAAATTTACAAAATAATCAACCCAATAAATTAGTTAATAATCCATATAATCCGAATAATTTAATTAATCAAAAAAATATGCCTTATTTTAATTCTAATGAAAATTTAGATAATCAACATAATCCTTTATTAGTTCATTATAAAAATGAAAATCCAAATTTCAAAATAAATAACTTTAAATCGAATGATAAACCTTTATTAAATAATTCAAATTCTTTTGTTAAACAATTATATCCAGGAATAAATGTAAATAATATATATCCAGAAAAAAAGAATGAAGAATTAGAAAATTTAAGAAAACAAAATAATTTAAATAATAAAATTCCTCAATATATTCAAAATGATATGAATAAAAATTTATTAGATTCTAATAATAAACCACAAATCTCTTTAGAAAAACCTGATTTTATAAATAATAATAATATTTTACAAAACAATAATAAAAATACTAATACTCATTTAATAAGTCAATTACCAAAAAATGATAATTTTGAAAATAAAGAAATTCCTAATAAAGAAATACAAAAATTTTTAACATTCACAAATGACAAAAAAACACATAATCCAAATGAATATATAAAAAATGAAAATATCAATAACATAAAAATTCCAAAAAAAATAAATATTAATAATATAGAAGAAAGGTCATTAAAAGAAGAGAAAATTGAAAATTTAGAAAGTTCAGAAGATGAAAATTTATCATTTAAAAAGAAAAAGTTAAAAAGAATAAAATCATATGATATAATACCATATTTTACAGATGGAAATTGTTGGGCTTGTAATTTAGGTTGTTCAGTATCAACCACTGGATATAGTCCAATGAATTTTTCACCATATAATAATCAAATTAAAAGAAGAGATATTACTCCTATTAAACCTGGTACTATTTATGAACAATATACAAGACATAAAAAAAACAAAAAAAAATAAAATAAATTATAAATATATTTTATGTTTATAATCTTAATATTTTTTTTTAATTAAATTTTAAATAATTTTAGAATTTAATAATAAATATTTAATATTTTATTTTTTTTTTAATTAAATAATAGTGTAAAATCTGAATACTAAAAATAACTAAAAAAATTTTAAATTTGAATTTGTGGATTAATTTTAAATATTTTAATTCCTAAATGATTAGTAATTTCATTACTTCTGATGATAATAAACATAGTTAACTCAGCAAGTTGCATAGTACAAATGCCACATAAAATATATAATTTATCTCGATATAAATTAAAAAAGAAACTAAGTACTAAAAGTAAATTAATAAAAACAATAAAATAATTCCCTTTAATAGTATCTGCAGTAACAATTCTAATTTGTAAATCCATAGTAACTCTTGCAAATAATAAGCACATACAAGAAAAAATAATCCATTTATATAAAACAAAAAAAGAATTAAAAAATAAAACATAAGAAATAGGAAGAATTAAAACCATATAAAAATAAATCCAATCAAGGAAAATTTTCAAAGTTTCTTTTAATCCTTTTTTTTTAAAAGTATGATTAATTAAATTATAAAGACAAGAGAATCCCCCAAAAAAACAAAATAACCCTAAACAATTACTAATAGTAAAATTTCCAAAAATAATAAAATTAATCCATTTTTGTCCAATAATAGAGCATAAAACAGCAATTAAACAAAGAACAACATTACCTTCATCAGTAGCATTTATAATAGGAAAATGTAATTCTCCTAATTTATATTCTTCATAAGTCATAGCAAAAAATCCTAAAATAAGTCCAAAAAAAACAGAAATAGAATAAAAAGATTCATTTCCAATTAAAATTAAATGACTTATATTAAAACAAGTAAAACAATTAGTAAATATATCACAACCATGATCTAATAACATTCCAAAGGGAGAAGAAGAACCAGTTCGACGTGCTTGTTTTCCATCTAAATTATCTAAAAGTTGATAAAGAAATTGTGTTAATCCTATTATTAAACATGTTAATGAATGTAATTCTTTTGAAAAATCAAATCCACTGTCAAAAAATGTTATTAAAAATGCTATTAAGTTACATGTTAATGAAAATAATGTTATTATATTTGGAGCTAACCATATTGGAAAAAGATTTACTACTTTGTTTAAACATGGTGACATACATTTATTATATAATAAACTATCATCTGATGTTTTATATTGAAATTTTCTCATATTTTCTAAATATTGAGTTTCTATTGGTTTTATGCACATTTTTTAAATTTTCTTTTTAAAAATTGTTTATATTTTAAAAATTTTTTTTTTTAATATTTTTTTTTTTAATTTTATTATGGATGAGAAATATAAAAAGTTTTTAAACTTTGATTGGAAAAATTCTGAAGAATATAAAGAATATTTCTCAAAAAATGTTTATATTTCTCCTCCTATTACTGGAGATAAAATTTTAAAAGCAAGAAAAAAATTTTATAAATTAAAAATTGATCCTGATTTTGATGTAAATTACGTATATGAAGAAACAAACAAAAAAAGAAATATAAAAAAAATTTCAATTACTGAACATTTTTTTTTTGTAATTGAATGTGTTTTATGGTGTATTTATTTTATGAATTTATTAATGCCAAAATATATTTTAAATGTTGCAATTGTTGTTGTTTCTATAAGATTTTTAAGATTAAATTTCTTAAATTTTTTTAAAAAAGAATATTCAATGAAATTATTTTTAGAAGAAGAACATTTACATTTATTAATATATAGTTTATTATTGAAATTAGATAAAGTAAATTATTTTAATTTATTTCCTTTTACCTGTACTTCTGTTTTTTCAATTGGAGAATATTTAGTTGATTATTTGAGAATATTTAAATTTATTAAAACTTACTTTCAAAAAATTGTAGATAATAAAGATAAAGTTTTTCATGCTAGGGGATTTTCTTATATAATAATTGGACTTTTATTAATTCCAAGAATTCTTGTAGGATGGACTCCATTTTATAATGGTATTATTTATAGTGTTTTCTTAATTTATTTATTTTATTATGATAAATATGTTCGTTTATCTTTTCAAAGAATTAATAATAAATTTTCAAAAAACAATTAAGATAAAAAACTATTTGAAATTTTGAATTTATGTTATTTACACAATAAAAGTATTACAAAGTATTAATTTAATTAATTTTATTAAAATAAATAATTATCAATTAAACAATACAACTTTATTACAAATATATATAAAAATCCTATTTTAAAAAATCAAATAAAGAATTTTGTAAACTCAAATTATTATTTGTTAAATTTTTTATTTTTTCATTCACATCATTAGATTTAATTATTGAAATATTCCATGATAGATCACTTTCAATATCTTTGCTTTTACTATCTTTTTCATTAAATGAATTTAATTCATTTTTTTTATATACATTATTATTAATTTTTTTATTATACTTTATTTTAATTGGTGAATTTTTTATAGAAGAACTTTTTTCTTTATTTGGCCATTTTTGATATACAATTTTAATTACTCTTTTATTTTGACTTAAATTTTTATTATTGTATTTTTTCTTTTCTTTTGATTTTTTTTTAAATATAGAAAATTGACTTGTATTTTTCTTACCACTAGAAATTATTGTTTCTGTTTCTTTTGTAGTTATACTTTGTTTTTCTTTTGATTTATTTTTATCTAAGAATTGACAATTAATTCTAAATATTCCATTATTTAATTGTTCAATCCCTTTTAGTAAAATATTACATATTTTTTTTTCATTTTTTTCGAAATTTATTATTTCATTTTTGGAACATTTATAATTTAAAGAAGTAACTTCATTAAAAGTAAAATTAGGAATTTTTAATTTATTTTTTTGTAATGATTCAGTTTTTTTTTCATTTTTTAAATTAGGAGAATTATTATTTCCAAATATTTTTTTTTTTTCATTTTTTAAAAATTCTTTTTTAAAAAGATAGTTTTTTTCTTTGTTTTTTAGGAAATTGGTTTGACTATTTCTAATATCATAACTTTCATATATTAATTTTTGTCTTTCTCTATTTTTATGAAATCTATCAATATAGTTTTCACTTTTATTATTTTTATTTTTCATTATTTTATTTACAAATCAAAAATAAAATTGACTATATTTAATTAAAATATTATTTATAATTTAACACAGAGCAATAAATGATTTTTTTAATTTTTAAAATATTATAAATTCAATTATTATTGATTTAATATTAATTTAAATTTTATCTTAAAAGTTAATGGAACCTAAAAAAGAAGAAGAAAAAAGTCAAGAAGTAACACATAGATTAAAGCCTTTAGAGCCAGATGAAAAATTAAAAAATAATGAAATAGGAGTTAAAACAGATATAAAAGGTTTTAATATAAAAAAATTAATAGATAAAATAATATATCTTCTCATAATAAAAAAATTACCAAATGTGACTTTAAAATCTCGTGGAAAAGGAATTCATAAATTAATATCAATTCAAGATATTTTAAGAAGAAAAGTTTTAGGTTTATATGTAATTCAAAAAACATATTCAAATACATATATAAATGAAGATGATAATAATAAACAAGTAAGATTACCATGTTTAGATATAATATTTTCAATTGAAGAACCTTTAAATAAATCAGAAGGTTTTTTTTCTCCTTTAGCAATAGAAAAATTAGATAAAAATTATATTGATCCAAAAAATCCAATCAACTTCAGAATGACTACTTTAAATAATAATAGAACAGGAAATTTAAGAGGAAGATATAAAGCAGGATTTAGAGGAAGAGGAAGAGGAAGAATAAATAATTATAATAATTTTAGAGGAAATAATAGAAGAGGTTATTTAAGAGGAAATTATTATGGAAGAAGAGGTTATATAAGAGGAAGAAGAATAATGAATTATAGAGGAAGATTTATTAGAAGAAATTATCAAAATTATAGAAGAGAAGATGAAGATTATAGAGGATTTAAAGGAGGAAATCGAAATTATTATTAAATGTTTTATTATTGTCAGTTTAAGTTAAAATAATATTTTATTTAAGAATGAAATAATTTATTTAATTATTTTAAATTATGTGATCATATTTTTATTATATTTAATTTTATATTTTTTTAGTTATAAAAAATAATTTAGAAAAAAAATAATTGTTGTGTAATAAATAATTCTAATAAAAAAAATTTATTTAAAAGAATATTTCTTAAAATCCTCTTAAAAAATAATTATAATCATCCTTTAAAATATAGAAAATAGAAATCCTCTCAAACTAAAAAATATTAATATTTTTTATTTTCTTATATCTTTTCAAAAAAAACATTTAATACAAAAGAACAAAATTATATTTTAATTTCTTTTTGGAATATTAAGTACAGCGATTTCTAAAAATAAAAAAAATAGTTTTGGAAAAAATAATAATAAAAGGAAAAATTGAAGTTCTTTTAAAAATTTAATAAATAGAAAAGGAATATCATTTCTGATAGTAATCAAATCAGACAAATGAATATTTTTACAAATACACAATTTAAATTAAAAAGATAGAGAATATAATAGGAATATAATAGAATTTACAAAAATAATTGAAAAATGGATTAAATATAAAAAAACTTGTGTAATTATTTTGAAAAAAATAAAAGATTTTTGTTTCTGATAACTAAGTTTATAAAATTAAAAAAATATAAAAAAAGGAAAAAAAAAAATTGAAAAATAAGAAAAAGAAATATGGTATTCTAGGTTTTAAATGACTAATAATAAATTTTTTACTTCATAAAATAATGTTTGTGTTTATTAATATTTTTCAACTTGACCACTAGAATTTAAAAATAAAGAAAAATTTTAAGATTTTTCTTTTATTTTCTTATAAGATTATTGTATTGATGGATGAAAAAAAATAAAATAAAATAAAATAATAATATTATTATTTTAGATGATTAATCTTTTCATCAATTTATTTATATATATATTTTTTCTGATTTTTTCAAGGGTTTTCCCTTACTTATTAATTCAACTAATTATTTACAATTTTATTATTATTACGAAAAAAATTTGATTAATATTTATTATTCTTATTTTTTGTTTAATCCATTTGATTTATTATATATTATTGATTTATTCTTTGTCATTCCGTTTTCTTTTGGATTTTTTAATTGATTTCTTAAATATATTTGAGCATAATTTGAAGGAATATTGTTTCTTATTATATTTTTGTAATTAAAAGATTTTATTTTTTTTAAAACAATAGAGTTATTTAATTGGTTTTTCTTTTTATTTATTCCATTAGTAGGTTTAAACATTGTTTTCATATTTATAGTCATTGTTGTTGAGGTTAAACCATTAATTTTTTTATTTTCAATAGAATTACTTTTATATATAATAGAACCATTTTTCGTATTTCTAGATTTTTGATTTTTTAGATTTTTTTCATTTTGAATACCTCCATTTATAATAATTTGATTATTATTTTCATTTAAACTTTTTTGTTTTGGTATCTTTTTCCAATTATATATATTAATATTATTTTTATTTAAATTACTTGAAATACTTGAAGAAGCTCTATTATTTAATTTATTATTATTTTTTCCTTTTGAATTTTTTCCATTATAACTTCTATTACTCATTAAGTTATTTCCTAAATTATTTTTTTTAACTTTAATACTATATTCTTTTGCTCTTTGAGTTTTACTAGTTGAATTTTTATTTTTACTTTTTTTTTTTTCTAATGAAGAGTCAAGATTTTTTATATTACTATAACTTATTGGAATTCTCTCAGAAAATTCCATAATTATTTTTTCTTTATTTTGAGAACATGAAGTTCTATTTATATAATCTGGATTTAATGATATATTTCTTTTTTTATTTCTTTTTTTATTGTAATTATAATTTAATATTGAATTTGGAGGATTATTTTTTTCTATATTTATTTTCTTATTTCTTGTTGCTGAAAGAGGTTTTTTCATTGAATTTATTGAAGAATCTTTTGTGTGAAGTCCATTTGATTTTTTCATATCATTTTCTTTTTTTTCTTTATTTTTATTTTCTATTTTTTTATTTTGTTTTATTGTACTCATAAAAATAGTTGAATCTTTATTTTTGTGATTATTACATATGGAATTATTTCCAGTTTTACTTTTATTTAAGTTTGATGTTTTATTTCTTGTTTTTAAATTCTATTTATAAAAATTAATATTATTTTTACTTCTTCTGAATTACGAAAAGAATTTGAAATTTGTTGTTTAAATAATTGTTCTAATCTATTATATAAATCTATATAACGAAAATGAGCTCCTCCTTCGTAAAATTTTTGTTCGTTTGTATCTCCGTAATATATTCCTTTATATTCTTCCATCTTGTTCTTAAATTTAAATTATTAATATATTATTTAATTTTTATTTTATGAAAAATTATCATTAATATTTAATTTATAATTTAAAATTTACATAATATAAATAATTATATATAAAAAATTAAATAAATATTCTTTCTAAAATAAATAAGAAATAATTGAAATCATTTTAATAAATTTTTAGCTTTTTCATTTGATAAAATATTTAATGAAAATTTTTTTGATATTAATCTATTTTTATTAAGAATTGCTTAATTATTTTTGATTCTTGCTTCTGCTTTTGATATAATGTAAGGTTTATTTACTGTTCGATAAATAGAAATAATTTCCTTGATATTCCAACTTTGTTAATGTTTGTTTCTTGTTCTATTTCCATTCCTTTTTTTTAATTAAAAATAATTTATTATTCTTTAATATTAAAAATTATTCTTAAAAGTGAAAAATTTTTTTTAAAGAATTTTATAATATATTTTACAATAATTAATTATTAATTTTATTTTAATTTACTCTTATCTTTATACATATTTTCATATGATTCTCCACTACTATCTGTATCATTATAATAATTTATATTTTTATTATGATGATTTATAGTAAATTCTTCTTTAGCAACAGGTTCATATTTTAAAGGATTTTTCACTTTATAATTTCCTTCTTCATATAATTTGAACATAAAATTATTTTCCTTATTTTCAAATCCACATAATTTTGAAGAATGTCTTCCTCCACATTTACAACAAAAAATAGTTTTGCAAATTTCATCATTTCTAAGGTCAGAAAATATATTTTTATTAATTTTCCTTTTTTTTTTAAAAAATTTATTTTTATCTCCAATTTTTAACCTTTTATTTTCATTTTTAAAAAAATTTAAAATAGAATAAAAATTATCAGTATTAACACTAAAATTTCTAATATAACTATTATAATTATCATTAAAATCACTATCATCATCTTCACAAGAAATTATAACATCATCAGATTCATAATCACTTATAATAAAAGGTTTATTATCATTAGGACAAATTAAATGATTTAAACTTCCACAAAAATAACAAGGTTCATTAATTTCAAAATTATTTATTTTAGGATTAATTAAACAATTATTTGAATTATGACCATAATTCTCACAATTATTACATTTTGGTACTTTATTTATATTATTTTTATTTGAAGGACAATTCATTGATTTATGTCCTTTTTCATTACAAATAAAACATTTTATATTTGGACAATTTTTTTGAATATGACCTATTTGATTACAATTATAACATCTTTCCATTTTTTGTTTTGTTTTATTTAAATATTTTGAAGATTTTTTCAAATGTATTTTTTTTTTTGAATTTAAATTTTTCTTTTTCATTTTCTATATATTTTATTCTATTATTAAAGAAAAAAAATTTTTTTTCACTTCATTTGTTTTTTAATTGAAAGATAAATATTTCATATTGATTTTTAGAATTTATTATAAAATAAATATATAATAATAACTTAATTTAAATTTTAGAAAGAAATTAGAAAATAATACAATTATTTATTTATAAATCTTTTAAGCAATCTTCTAAAGTTTTTTCATCTAATATTGAAGCATTATTTTTTTTCCAATAATTAAAATCATTATATTCTGAAATTTCTTCAGGATTAATATAATAAATATTATTTTTTATAATTAAATTATTATCATTAATATCATTTTTTATAATTAAATTATCTTCATTATTTTTATTATTATTATCAATTTCTTTATCTTCTTTTATAATTGTATCAGTATTTATTTCATCATTTTCATTTTCTTTTTTTTCCTCTTTTTTATTTATTTCTAATGTTTCTTTTAATTCTCCTAATTTATCTCTAAAAGCAGGATTTTCTTTTGCTTTTCTTAATATTCCTATTAATTTTATTAATAATTGAGTATTATACATTTCTGTTGATTGATTTGTTGGTATTGGACCATCTACACATAAATTTTTTTCATATAATTTAACTTCAGGTGATACTATATCTTGAATTATTTTTTTAAATTCTTTATTATTGTTTAAATTATTTTTTAATATTTCACTTATATTTTCTTCTTCTTTTTTTTCTTCCTCTTTTTTATCTTCTTCTTTTTCTTTTTTTTCTTCTTTTTTCTTTTCTTCTTCTTTCTTTTCTTCTTCTTTTTTTTCTTCTTCTTTTTGATTTGAATCTACTTTTAAATCCATTAATTTAAATTTTGTAGAATTTTGATTTGAATTTTCTTCTTTTACAAAATCAAATTCACCTTCTTTTCTTTTTGAATTAGGGTCTTCCTCAAAAATTTTATTTCCTAAAATAGCATTTATTTTATATAATATTTCTATTATATGAGGATAAATCCCATTTTTCATTTCTTTTTTTGAATTAAAAATAAATTTTGATTTAGCTTTAAGATAATTTTCAAATAATTCATTTAATTTCATTTCTTCAAAAAGATATTTAGAAAGTATAGAATGTGCTTTTTCATTGCTAAGATATAATTTAATGAATTTAACAAATGAAATATGATAAATATTATTCCATTGATAATTAAAGAAAAAATCTATAGATGTTTTTATAAAATTATTTCTTATTAAAATATTATCAAATTGTTCTGGTAAGAGTTTCAGATAATTCATTATTAAAATAAATAATTCTAAAATTTTTTGGTTAACAATTCCTAAAGATTTATATGGTTGATCACATTGACTTTCAATCATAATTGATTTTTTTTTTTCTTCATAATTAATAATTATTTTTGGTAAAGTTAAAATTAAACAATCAGAAAATGTTTTCCTATTTATATCAAAATTGTCAGGTAATGGTAATTTATTAACATCAATTTGAGTTAAAATTGTCATTAATAAATTAATAATTGAACAATAACAATTTGTTATTTCATAATTTTCATTTGAATTAATTTGAAACCCTAATAATTCAAATAAATAATTATAAATGTCTGGTAATTCAATAAATAAAGCTAAAATAGTATTTTCTTCCATTAATTCAATTAATAAATTACATTTAACATCTGCGTCGTAATTTGTGTTTTCTATTGTAATTGATTTAAAAAAATTTTGAATTAATTGATTCCTAAAATTACCAATTTCTTCTTCTTTTTCTTTTTCTTCATTTGAAAATTCTAAATTTTTAATTTTTAATAATTTTACACTTAAAGTTGAAATAGATTTTTGATTTGAATGTTCAATTATTTTATTCAAAGCGTCTTTTCTTTTAATATATAAGTATTTAATTATTCTAGAAGTATATTTATCAATTAATTTAATCATTACATTTGAAAAGTATGAAGATAAAATATCATTAAGTTCTTTATTATCATTCATTACAAAATTTAATAATTCATCAAGTAATTCAAAACTATTTTCATTTTCTTTTTTTTCTATATTTTCTTTATTATTTTCATTATTATCTTTTTTATTATTCTCTGTTTTTTCATCCTCTCTTTTTTTATCATCATTAGAAACATTAATATCAAAAACTTTTTCATTTTCTTTTGCTAAATTTTCATTTTCATCAATTTTCATATTTTTTTCAATAATATTTAAAGTATTTTCAACTTCTTCTTTAGGTTCAATTTCCTTTTCATTATTAGTAGTTTTATTTTTTTCTAAATATTCTTTATCATTTAAAATAAAATAATCACTAATTAAAGGAAGATCGGTACTTAAAATATCATTAGCAACAAAAGGATATTTATGTCCATAAATTTGATCATCATTTTCAGGTTCTATTGTAATGTATCTAATTAATTTTTTTATTTGTTTTCTATTCAAAAATTTAAATAATTTATTATTTCCTGTTTTTAATTCATAAACAATATTTGTTTCATCTAATAAATCTTCTAATTTACAATCATCTTTTTCTAATTTTTCTTCTAAAGTTGAAGACATCATTGATGATGATCCTGGAAAAATAGATTGAAAACTAAATGGAAACATAATTAAAATAAAAATATTTTTTTTTTAAATTATAAATAATTTAATAAATTGTTTGATTTGAAAAAAATTAAAAAAAAATTAATAACTATTATAATATAATCATTAAATTAATGATTTAAGCCAAAGATACCTTAATACTCAAGTAAAGGAGAAAACATAATGTAAGTTCATAAATTTCAATTTGTTTTTTTTCCAAAATTTCCAATTATTTTTTCTTAAAAAAACAATATTTTCATTCAGAAAATATTGCTCTTTCCATTTCTTTATCCTTCACCTAAAATATCCTTGTTTTTATTTTAAAAAATAATTTATTATAAATTGTAATTTAATTTAACCATTTTTTAGGAGGACTGGAATTCGTCAAAGAAAAATTGATGAGAACAGACCAATTCAAATCGTTAAAGATTTAAAAAAAGTAATGGAAAATGCTGGTCAAGATGCTAAAAAAGAACTTTCAAATATTGAAAATGAACTTAATAAAATTTTAGAACTTTATGACAAAAAGAAAATAATAATTATTCCAAACACTGAAAAAATTGATAATTATAATAATAATAATGATTCAAATAAAGAAAAAAATAAAAAATTACAAAATAAAAATTCATCTGATAAAAAAGAAACAAATCCTAAATTTAAATATGATATAGAATATAAAAGAAAAGAATTTAAAAGGCCTCAACATTATATAATATATTCAGAAAAAAGTAGATTAGAAAATTCAAAAAGAGATTATGAAGGAACAAATACAGATTTAGAATTTATTGATAAATTAGTTGAGAGATCAATTAAATTTGAAGATTTAGAAAAAATAATAAGTTTATTAGAAAATGATATTGGAACAGGAGAACAAATTCCACCAGAAAGAGTTAAAGAATTAATTAGAGAAAACTTTCCTCAATATGAAAATTATATTGATAAAATTTCACAATATTTTTTCACAAGAAGAGAAATTGTTAAAAAAAGTTTATTAAGAAAATTTTGGAAAGAACAAAAATCAACTGATAAATATATAACAACAACTTTTAGAAGAAGAGAAAGAGAAAAAATGAAAACAAGGAAAAATAAACAAAATGAATTAGAATCTCTGGAAAAAATAAAAGAAGAAAAAAATTTAATAAATACTTTAATATCAACAATTTTAAATTCTATGGTTCAAAAAGAAGAAGAAAAGAAAATAAAGATAAAAATAAATGATTATATTTTTAAAAGTGAAATTTCATTTTTAAAAGGAGAAAAAGTTCCAAAAGAAATAGAAGAATCATGGAAAAAAGATCAAGAAATTTTAAAAGAAATTCAAAATTCAATTGATAAACAAAAAGAAGAATTTATTCCTCCAAAAAGTATTAATAAAGATTATAATAATCAAATAAGTGAATCTGATAGTACTTTACAACAAAGTTCTTTAGTTACTGAAAATATTGAAAAGAAAAAGAAAATAAAAGATAAAAATACAATAAAGAAAAAACCAGAAAAAAATGATAAAAATATACTTGAAAATTCAAAAAATAATTTTACTTCTATTCATAAAATTTTAGAATTACCTGAACCTGAAAAAAGTGATGATGAAGAAAATAATTTAAAATTAAGAATTAGATATAATAGATCTAATATGATTGTTGTTGATAGATATATTCAAAATAAAAATTCTTTTAATCCTTTTAATGATTCTATTAATAAACAAATTTTAAAATTAAAAAATTATGATGAAGATTTAGTTCTTGATGCTAATAAAGAAAGAAATTTTGATGAATATTATAATAAATTTTTAAAAAAAAATTTGGATACTTTTTATCTTTTTTCTGATAGTGATAGTGATAATGGTAATTTCCAAAATCAATTAAAAAGTTTCCAAACTTCACATAAACAATTTTTAAGACAAAAAAGAGAACATAGTTAAATAAAGTATTGTTGATGTTAGTATGACATTGAAAAAAATATAGAACAATAAATTAAATACATTTAATATTTTATATATATTATAAATTTTTTATAATAACACAAGAAAAAAAAATAATCTTTTTTTTCAGTAAAAAACATTAATAAAATAAAAAAAAAAATTGAATAACAAAAAGAAAATAAATTATTAAAATTTCATAAAATAATTATTTAATCCATAACCAATAAGAAAAATAAAAAAATATAAAAATAAAAAAATGGAAGGAACTAGAGCAAAAACAACTCAAAACAAATCGCATTCAAAATCAAAGAATAAAAATACAGAGTCTGAAGGTCGTTATTTATTTTCTCAAAAAACAATTGATAGACATAATCAAAATAAAAAGAGAATGGGATATTATGGTTCAAATGAAGCAGGAAGACAAAGATTTTTAAAAAAAGAATTTAAAGTATCAAATCCTTTAGGAAATTATTATTTTCCAAAAATACATGACCGTTCTTGGTGGCCAAATGGTGTTTATACTGTGAAAAGAAGATATAATGAAACTGAAATTGGATTAGAACATTTTTATGAAAAAAATAATGTTTTACAATTAAAAGAAATTCCTCCAAAAGGAGAGAAAAAAAAAGAGAAATTTAATATTGATGATTTTAATGAAGAATTACAAAAAAATAAATATGTTATTACTATTGAATATTGCGCATCTTGTGATGAACATGCTAATATTACACAACATTCTGATGAAGTTTTTAAAAATTTAGCTCTTGATTATCAAAAAATTATTCAAGAAAGATTTCCTTTTATTCAAGTTTTATTGAAACCAATTGATGTTGATATTATTAAAACAGAAGGATTTGCATTACCTCAATTACCTTCTAAGGGAAATGGAAAAGCTTATGTAAGTTTTCCTAAAGTTAATGATCAATTTAAAGAGTGTAGAATTGGTGCTTTTGAAATGTTAATTTATCAAACTTCTCATAAAAATGATTTTAAAGTTATTCATTCTAAATTAAAAAGTAAAACTTTTCCAAAAGTTAATCAAGTTCTTGATAAAATTGTTTCATTTTTACCAAAATTTGCTTTAGAACTTGTTTTATTTGATAAAGAAGATTATGATGATATAAATAAAATGAATGATATTCAAGTTAATATATATTATTATAAATCAGAAATAATAAAAGAAATATCAGATGAAGCAGAAATGGAAATATTAAATTTTACAAATCCAAGAAATAGATTAGAAAACATGAGAAGAAAAAGATTAATGGAAAAAGAAGGTGATTATAAAGGTGATAATTTTGGTGATAGTTCTCAAAGATTAATGAGTGCAACAACAAATAGTTTTAGACCTCAAACTACAACTGGTTATAGACCAAAAAGTCAAATGACTAATACAATGTATAATACTACAAATAGTTTTAATAATGAAACTTATGATATGATGAAAAAAAAAGGAAAATTAATTCAAAGAAGATTTTCTAAAGTTGAAGAACTTAATGAACAAAATCCAAGAGCTGAAAATATAGAAGAACAAAAATTAACTGAGGAAGAAGAAATTGAAGATGATAGAAGCGAAAGTGTTTCATTAAAATTTAATCCTCTACCATATGATACATATTTAATTGAAACATTAGAAAATAGTAATTTTAGTTCAAGTATAACATTACTAAGATTTGAAACATTACCTGATGAAGTAAAAGAAATAAATAATGTTAAAAAATATATTGGTTTAATGCATCAAACAAGATCAATATTCCAAATTCATGTTTATATGGAAGAAAAAAAAAAAGTTCCAAAGCAAAATGGTCAAACAGAAAAAACAAATCAAAATACAGGAGAATCACAAGTTAATGATAATGGAAATAATTTTATTGAAGAAATTGATCAAATTCCAATTTCAACTGCAGTAATTACAATATGTGATATTCAAAATCCAAATAGTAAATATGAAATAAAATTAAATAGTCAAAATATATATGAATATAAGACAGAACCAGGAGAATATAAAGTGGTTATTCAAAATAAAGATTGTGAAACTCTTCAAATGAAAGTTAAATTAGAAAAAGGATTAAATGAAAAAAATTTCAAACTTCAACCTCAAAAAGCATGTGATTTAACATTAACAGTAAAAGAATATTATGAAAAAGAAGAAGAAGAAACAGAAGAAGGAACAAATATAGAAAATCAAAATAATGAAAATAATGAAGAATCTCCTATTATTCCTGTAAGAAATGCTGAAGTTCAAATTTATAAAAATCCTGATATTTTATTAATTGAAGGTATTACAAATAGAAAAGGATTAATGAATTATGAAATTGGAAAAGATGATAATAATTTATCTATTGTTGTTTCTAAATTTGGTTATTTCCCTTCTCAAAGATATTTTAATAGAAATGAAGATATGAAGGTTAATGGAAATGGAAAATATGAAATGAATATGACTTTAATTTTAATTAAACAAAGTTTACTTAGTAAAAATCATAAAGTTCTTTTAATCTCATATGCTAATACTAATAAAAAATTATTTGAATTTGTTTTTCAAAATGATGATGAAAAAAATAATAAAATTGCACTTTTTGATAATCAAAATAAAGATGGAACTTTTATTTGTTCTTTTAATTGTATAAAAAAAGAAGGTGAAAATGAAGAAGAAGAAAATGAAGAAAAAAAAGAAAAAGAAGATAAAAAAGAAGAAGAAGAAAATAAAGTTCCTCAAAATGGAAATAATGAAGATTTTAATGAAGAAACATTTTATGAAGAAATAATAAGAGTAGGATTTAAAGTAACTCCAAAAAGTATTCAAATACAAGATGAAAATAATGAAAATGAAAATAATGAAAGTATAAAAGAAATGACAGTTGCAGATATAATAGAATATTTAAGAAAAGTTTGTTGTCAAGCTTTAGTTTATACTCCTTTAACTACTTTTTCAGTTAATTTACCAAAAGTTTTAAATAGACCTTCTGAAGAAGAAGATTTTGAGGATAGTAAAAGAAAAAGTAAAAAAAAAGATTATATTAAAAAAAATAATAATGCTACACAACCATCAAATGGTCTTTATTGGGATCTTGGATGGGTTGATGCTAAAAATACTTTATTTTATGAAACTTCTGTTCTTCAAGAAATTGAAAAAGTATTTCCAAGAATATTATACTTTGAACAATTTATTGACTTTTTGCAAATATTTATTGATAAAAAAATTTATGATACTTTATTTGAATATTTCGGTTTTAATGATAGTGTTTTAACTGGTTCTGATCGTTATTTACCTAAAATTGTTTTTACTAATAAATGTAGTTTTATGTTAACTGATAAAAATGAAGATGAAAATAGTAATTATCAAACTGAAGAATATTTAGCAGAATTAGAAAGAAAAAAGCAATTAAGAGAAGAATTTATTGAATTTTTAAGTAATATAATGTGTGGATATGATGATGAAAATAATATTCTTGATGATTCTATTTCTTTATATTTGCTAAAGAAAAAAATTGCTTCTAATTTAAGAAATTTCGAAGATAATAGAGATGATGAATTTGGTTATGAAGATACTATGAATGGTTATTAAAAAATTGAATTATTTAAATAATTCTTTGATATTTTTGATTTTTAAAAAATAATTTTTTTTGAAATTTTGAAAAAAATTTAAATATAGTTTTTATCTATTAACATATCATTTTTCTGTGATACAGATTTTGGCATTATTTTTAAATTTATATTATATTTTTCTAAATTTGAATTAAATTCTTTATTAAATGTGTCTTTTATAAAATTTATTTTTTTTGAAAAAGAATCATTATCTTTATTTAATAAAATTTGTAATTTTTTTTCATTCTCAGAAATAGATTTATTCATTTTAAAAGTGTAAACTTCACCTAATGTATTTTCAATATTTTTTTTATCATTTTTAAAAAAATCATTATACTCAATATTTTTTTTAAATAATTTATTTTCATTATAATCTTCTATTAATTGATTCATATTATTCTCAATATTTTTTTTGGATAACATTCCTTTTATTGAAGCAGCTGAATTCATTAAAAGATAAACTTCTTCTAATTTTTCATCTTTAACATGACTTTTTTTTTTATCATTTTTTTTAGATCTTTCAAAAAAAAATAAAGGTTTTTTTAAAGGTTTATCATTTGATTTATTTATTTTCAAACTTAAATCATTTGAATTATTAAATATATTATCAGAACTTAAATTTTGTTTATGAATTTTTTTTAAATTTTGGTATTTTTTTCTAAATTTATATTTATCAGTTATTATACTAATATCATGATTGATTGATTTATTTAAATTTTCTAAATCTTTTTTAACTAAAGGATCAATTTTTTGAAGGAAACGTAAATTTTCTAAATGAGTTAATGGATTAAATTTTAAAAAAGCTTTTCTTAATTGTTTTCTATATTGTTCACTTATATAAGCGAAATTTCTCATTATTTTCTGTTTTAAATATTCATTATTTAAACTATTATTGCTTTGATTTAAATCTTTATTAACATTAATATTTCTAGATTCAATTAAATTATTATCATTTGTTTTTTTTTCTAAATATAAACTTATTAATCTACTTATTTCATTTGTTGAATTATTTATATAATCTATTTTTTTTTTAACTTTTCCTAACATTTTTTCTTTATAAGTTGAGATTTTAAAAATATTTTCAACTGAAGAAGTTTGTTTTGATTTATTAATATTATATAAATAACTTTTATTAAGATTTTTTTCTTTTTTTTCTTCAAGTAAATTTCCCGTTAATTGTTTTATTAATAATGAATGATGCATTATTTGAGGAAAGATTCTATTACTAAATATATTTTGTTTTTGAGTCCAAACTCTAAAATCAGGAACTTTTCCATTTTCTTTAATTACTCCTATATTATTATTATTATCATTTTCTTCTAAATAAGGATTCATATTAATTTAATTATTAAGAAAAATCATTTAAAAAAGAGAAAAAAACAGTTAATTAAATTATTTTATAATTTATAATAAATAAAAAAAATAATAATTAATTTTCAAAAATATTTATTGATTATTTAATTTATTTGGTTTTTTATTATATAACTTTTTCATCCTTAATAAAAGATATAAATAGAAAAAAACACTCATTGTGTTTCTTTGACAGTATTTTCTTCATTAACAACAACACTTTCTTGAGTTTGAACTTGATTATTATTTTCTTCAACTTTAACATCTTGATTTCCTTGTTCAACAGTAGAATTATCTTTTCCTTCAGGATGTTTTTTTTTAGGTTTAATAGGCATAGAATGAATAAGATTAGGATACATTGCCATTCCTGGATTCCATCCTGCAGGATGAGAATAAGAACATCCAATTCTTGTACAATAAAATCCATATTTACAAGGAATATTTGGATGAATATAACTACATTTATCACCAAACATACAATTTGGAAAAAATGGACACTATTATTTTTTTAATTTATTATATTTTATTAAATTTTTTTTATTCTTACTGTTTGTGTTGGATGAGTATATTCACAATTTGGATCTTTACAATTTGGCCAATTTTTACATCGAACTTTCTTTTTTGCTTCTCTTTTTTCTAATATTTGTTTTTGCTCTTCTTGAGACATTTTTTTAAATACTTCTGAATCTATCAAATTTTTGTGCTCTTCTTCATTTTGTTGATTTTCTTTTTCTTCTGTTTTTGAATTTTCTGTTACTTGATTTTCTATTTGAGTCTCTTTTGGCTTTGGATGTTTTCCTTTTGATGAAAAAAATGGAGGTCTACTAAAATTAAATAAGTTATTAATGAGTATTTAAATAAAAAATATTTTTTTTTTTGGATTTTTTTTAATTTTTTTGGTTTTTTTTTAAATTTTGTAAAGTGGTTTTTAATTTTAAATTTCCTAAATTTAAATTTTTTTTATTAAACCACTTTTTTTACTCATTAATAAGTAAAAAAGATTTTTTTTTCTTGAAAAAAAAATCAAGAAAAAAAAGATACCAAAAAAATCTTCAAAAAAAAAAAAGGAAATAAATCCTTACCTTTGAATAAAAGGAGTCATAATAGGATAAAAACCATATCCACCTCTTCCTCCCATTGGCATCATATTATTAAATCTTCCTCTTTGATTATAAAATCCTCTTTGATAATTTCCTTGGTATTCTTCTTCATTATAATTTTTACTATTACTTCTTGAACGATCTCTTTTATGTAAAATTACTTCTTTACTTCCCATTTTCATTCTTTTATTCCCTCTAAAATTATTATTTCTATTTCTTTTTCTAGAATTTGAATTTTCATTATATGCATTTTCTTCTTGAATTTCTGTTTTATTTTTTGATTCATTTACTGTTTTTTCTACTAAATCCCATAAAAATCCCATTAATAATGTTGTTTTATCATGAAATATTGGCTCAAAATCTATTACACATTTTTTCTTTGGAGTTTTATCTTTGAATACTCCATCAAATACATATTTTATTATTTGATCATAGTCTTCACATGCAAATAATGTTGTTAATTTCTCCTTAAATTTCTCTCGGATTTTTAGGAAGATTGGATCTTTTTCATCATATATTACTGATGTTATTGCGTCTGTGCTCATTTTTTATTGTTATTTTTTTATTTTTTTTTTTTTTTTGGATTTTTTATATTTATATCATCTTTAGATTTTTTTTTTTTTAAATTTTTGGTTTTTTTTATATATTTTTTATTTGCAAGTATTTATTTTTTAATTTACTTTTAAAATTATGGATGAAAAATAGTATTTTTTTTCAAAAAGTTCAAATAAAATCTAATAAAATATATCCCTCCTATTTTATGTATCATGATATATCAAACTTAAATTATTTTAAAAAAAATAAAAATTTTAAAAAAATTAAAAAAATACAAATAAATGGAAGATTCTAATAATTATAGAAGTGATAATGAAGATTTCCATTCTTCAAGTAGAACAAATCAATTTGAAGCTCAAAATCCATCATATGAAATAAAAAGATATAACATTCAAGAAAGTGATAAAAAAATTCAAGAATTATTAGAAAAAATAGATATTTTAGAAACAAGATTAAAAGTTATGGGTGAGCAAAAATTTAAATTAATTTCAAAACTAAAAAATTCTGAAGATGAAAATGATATTTTAAAAGAGCAAATAACTAAACAAAATAATAATAATAGACAATTAAATTCAGATAAAGAAAAATATGAAAAAGAAATAATAGATTTAAAAATATCAAATAAAGAATTAAATGAAAAAGTTAGAGAACAAATTGAAATTATTAATAAAGAATTAGAAGAAAAACAAAAACAATTAGATAATTTAAACCAAAAATTAAAAGCAAAAGATGAAACAATAAAATATTTTACAATAAATAATGAAAATTCTCAAAGAAATGCAAATTCAATAAAAGAAGAATTAGAAAATGAGAGAAAAATAAATGAAAAAAATCAAGAAAAAATATTAGAATTAAAAAAGAAAATAGATCAATTATTTCTTCAAAAACAAAGTGAAGGAACAATGTTATTAGAAATAGAACATTTAAAAGATGATAATATGAGATTATTACAAATGTTAAAAACAACAGAAGAATTTAAAGATTTTGCTTCTTTAAATGAAGCTGTTCCTGGAGGAGTTAAATTTATAAAAGATAATTATAATAAAAAAAAAAATTCTTCTTTAAATCTTAGTAAAATAAAAGAAAATAATAATCAAAAAAGTCAAGAAAAATTAATAGATAATCAAAATTGGGTTCCAAATGAAATAAATGATTTTGCTCTTCAATTTAAAAATAAATATAATAATGTTGATTTAAATGATAATTTAATTAATGAATTATTATCTTCTTTAAATAAAATATGGAAAGAAAGAGAAAAAAAAGAAATAAATAAATTAAAAAATAAATATCAATCAGAAATAAAAAATTTAAAAAGGAAATTAACAATGAAAAGTGGATATGATGAATTTACAGCACAAAAAACAATATCAAAATTAAAGAAAGATTTAAAAAAAACAAAAGATGATTTAAAAGATAAAACAATATTAAATGATAAATTAAAAACTTCACCAGCAGGAATGGATTTAGTAGATAATGCAATAAAAGTTGCTTCAAATTATCAAAATTCAAAAAAAATTTTTGAAAATGAAATTGCAAATTTAAAACAAAAATTAGCAGAAAAAGAAGAATTATCTTCTGGAAGTCATAAAGAATATAATAAAGGTATTCTTTGGATGATTGGAAGATGTTATGAAGAAATTATTTCTTTAGAAAAAAATGTTAATGAACTATTTAAAGATTATGAACAAAGAATTAGTAATTCTAATTTAATTACACAAAATGATTTAGTGGATTATAATTTTAGAGTAATAAATAATTCAGTTAAATGGTTTTTTAATTCATTAAATCAAATGATATGTGATATACGAGAAAAATTTTCAAATTGGAAAAATGATTCAATTAAAAATTTAAACATAGTAAGAAACAATTCAATTAAAAAATAATAACCAATATTTTTTTTCATTAACTATAAAATTATTTTATTTAACCCTATAAATATTTTTTTAAAATAAGTTAAAAAAAAATAATTTTTTGAAATATACCTTTTTTATTGTTTATGCTCTTCATCATACATAACAGCAACTTCCAAAGCTAAAGTGACCATTTCATTTAGACTTTGAGCTCTATCTTCAGTACTCATTCTTTCTTTTTTAGGAATATTATCAGAAACAGCGACAATAGTTAAAGCATTTTTTTTAGCCCTAGCAGCTTCCATAAACAAAGCAGCACTTTCCATTTCAACTCCTAAAACACCCATTTTCGCAAATTCTGCTCCAGTAAAAACATCTCCATAGAAAATATCAGAAGATAAAATATTACCAAAATGCATTTTATTTTTTAAACCTAATTTTTCACCAGCAATATCACATTTTTTAATTAAATCATAAGAAGCAATTGGAGCATAAGTTCCAGGTAAATTAAATTGTAAAGCGAAATTAGAATTTGTACAAGCTCCAATAGGAATAATAAGTTCTTTTAAATTTATATTTTCTTGATAAGAACCACAAGTTCCAACTCTAATAATATTATCTACATTATATGCATTATATAATTCATATGAGTAAATTCCTATTGAAGGCATTCCCATTCCACTTGCCATTACTGATACTTTATGTCCTTTGTATGTTCCTGTGTAACCATTCACTCCTCGAACATTATTCACTAATTCAGGATTCTCAAAAAATGTTTTTGCTATCCATTCTGCACGAATTGGATCTCCAGGCATTAATACTGTCTTTGCAAAGGCGTTTGCTGGAGCCTTGTTATGTGGTGTTGGAGCTTGCATTTTTTATATATTTTTTTTTTTATTATTTTTCTTATGTTAAATTAAATTTTTTTTTATTATAAATAATTAATAATTCAAAATAATAAAAATATATATATTTTTACTTAAAAAAAAAAATCTCTTTTTTTTAGCAATAACCATGGAAAGAAAATAAAGAAATAAACCCTTCTTCTTTAATTTCTTTCCAAGTTTTCCATAAAGCAATAAAAAGTGAAGCAACAAGGAAATATTCCATAATAATAATTAAAATACTACTTTTTCCAGTTCTATTAATATATTGTAGAATAAAGAAGCTTCCAACGAGAGCAGCTAAAGCACAAGGAATTCCAATACAAATAGTGAAACTCCAATTTAATTGTCCAGCAAAAGAGAATAAAAAAGTAGAAGCAATAGCAGTTGTAATAATTAAAAAATTACTTGTTGTAGAACTTTCTTTTGGATCAAGTCCTAAAGAAGCAAACATTGGATTTGTAATCATTCCTCCTCCAATTCCTAAAGAAGAAGAAACAATTCCTGCTAAAATTGCCATTGTTATTACAAAATTCATATTTTTTTGTACATTATCCATTATTTCACTTTTAAAATTTGGTATTACTTGTTTTTTTTTTATTAAATGATCTTTTACTGTTTCTATTGCTATTTGAATAAAATAATATGATACTCCAACATATATCAAAAATGTTATCCAATATAAAAATGAACATTTTGTTATTCCTAAAAATGATGGTAATTTTGAATTTCCTTCTATTAATTGATCGATTATTACTATTACTTCTAATAATGCTATAAATTTTATTCTATCCCAATTTAATGGATCATCATCTTCTTTTAATATTTTTTTTTCTTCCTCAGTTAATACTCTATGCTCAAATATTCCGTCATCATCTCCTATTGGAGATACTATTTCTAATTCATTATTTGCTGTTGCCATACTTTTTAAAAATGGTTCTTTTATATTTTCACTTTTTTTATTATCATTATTTGCATTTTTATTTAATAATTTTTCTTCTCTTGCTTTTGCTTTTAAAATATTATTATAAGTTTTTTTGGTGGTGAAACACAAAAGAAAAATTAATCCAAACATTAATAATAAACTGGAAAAAATTTTATTAATAATAGTCCCGAATTTAGCACCTAATAACATAGAAGGGGCGAAAATAATAGAAATATCATATTGAACGAAAGTATTTTTCGGATGTTCATATTTATCAAGAACACAAGCACAATAAGTAACAAAACCACAAATTAAAATTAAACAATTTGAAATAGGAAAAGCTTCACTTGGTTCAAATTCTTGAACACCTAACATAATAGAAGAATAAACTGTTCCTCCTCCAATTCCACATGCTGTTGCTAAAGCAGAACTTATCATCATTGCACATAATTCTATTAATTCTAAAGGATATATTGGAAAAAATCCTTTGTATATACATTTTTTTTTTATTGGATCACAATTATAATAATATTTACATCCTTCTGGACAATATTTTTGAAGTTCTTTTGGTACTGGAAATTCATTTAATAATGGGAATAGGAGGGTTAATGTCAGGAATTGAAATGTTTTTTTTTTCGACATTTTCAATGAGATTTTTTATTTTTTTTTTTATTTTTTTATATATCTTGATGTTTAATTTTTAATTTTAATAATAATATTTATAAATATAAATTAAAAATGTATTGATTTTTAATATTTTTAAATTAATTATTTCATAAATGATTAAAGATTTTTTAATTGTTTTTTGCTCTTATTCTTTTTTTTGTTAAAATTGGATTTGAAATTTCTTTTTTATCGAGACCTAATTTTTTTGTTAATGATCTAGTCAAACGTTTATTACTGTCTAATATATGTTTTTCTTTTTCAATTTTTTTTTTTTCTGATTTTCCTTTTTCTAGATTATTGATTTTGATATCTCCTTTTTTTTTATTTTTTTTTTGTGGAATTTCATTCTCTATTAGATAACTTTCATCTTCTGAAACATCATTTTTATTTTTAGTTATTGAGACTGGTTTTTCTTCTATTTCATAATCTATATTCTCCAAAATATCAATTTTTCTTAACTGAAAAAAATGATATATTTCCTTTATAATATTTTTAAATGCTAAACTTTCTTCTTTAATAATTGTTTTTAAAATAGTTATAATAATCATTTTAATATTATCTTTTAATTGTTCCTTGTCATTTATATATTCTTCTTTTGAAATTATATCATATTGTTGTAATAATTTATTAATCACAATTTCTTTGAAAGTATATAATAATTCTTCTTTTTCTAGAAACATTTTAATTAAAATCTAAAATATAAAATTTATTTTACTTTTGATATATTTGAATATTTTTTTTCAAAATTATCTAAATTAGAGACCAATTTTAATAAAAAGTTTTTAAAAAATTGTATTTCAATTAAAATATGGTGAATGTTATCTATAATCTTTTGATTGCCTTTTTCTAAAAAATATATTATTTGTCCAGAAAAATCTGTATATAAAGTATTAATTCTTATTAATCTATCTATATTAAGATTGTTTTTTGATAACTTTTTTATTTTAAAAATAAAATAAAGAAGAACAGATAATAATGTATATTCATTATAAAAAAATGGTAAATTATCTTCTGAAAACCAATAATCAAAAAATAATTGTCTAAAATTGTTTAATTGATTAAAATATGATTTATCATTAAATAAAATAATCTTATTTTCCTTTTTTAAATAGGCATCTATTTCTTTAATATAATAAGTATTGTCAACAAATAACATAAATATGTTTTATAATTAATTAAAAAAAAGTCTTTATATATAAACAATTATTTTTTATTTTTTAACCCTAATATTTTAGATAGTTTATTATAAATAACAATAAAAAGATTAATTTTAAAATAAAAATAAAAAATGAATTAAATTAAATAATTATTTTTTTAAATAAGTTATAAAAAATATTATTATTGAAAGAAATATAATTATTAATAAATATTGAAAATATCTTTCAAAAACTTATTTAAATTTATTTATAAAATAAATAAATTAATTATAGCATTAAAAGGTTTAAAAAATGAAATAAGTTGTTAGATTCAATGAAATTTGAAATTAAGAAAATATTTTAAAAAACTGTCAAACAAGAATTTTCAAAAACAATTAAATTAAAAACAGTATAAAAAAAATGTGTTTCTTAATATATTATTCAAATTATCTTTTTTTTTATATGATAAAAAAAATAATGTAAATACTTAAAAACTATTCAATTATGTTTTACAATATAAAAATTTTATGTGACAATTATTTAAAATTCTTTAGAAATTTTTAAAAAAAAAGTAATAAAAAAAAACTATTATATATTGTAAGAAATTCTTTAAATTATATTCCTTGAAATTAAAATGATTTCAATTGATTTAATTATTAAAAAAATTAGAAAAGTTTTTTTATTTATTATAATATATATTGAAAATTTATTATTAAACAATCAATTTATAAATTTTTTATTTTTAAAAATTTATTGCTTGAGTTTTAATTAAATTTTTCCCTGTTTTTTCCTTTCCTTTATTTTTTGCTATTTCTTCCATTAAATCATTATATTGTTTAACTGTTACTATATCTTCAATATCTTCTTCCTCTATATCACCTCTTTTAACAGCAAATTTTAATTCTCTTTTCATTTCTTTATTAATTGGTTTATTTTCTAATTCTTTTTTTAAATTATCTTTCATAAATTGATTATTAAAAAATTCTTCATCAACATCTCCCCCTTTAACTTTTTTATTTTCTAAAATTTGTTCATTTTCTATATATAATTGTTCATAATTATCATCAAAATTTGCAGGAATATTTTCAATTAATTTATGATTTTCAATTTCATTATTACTTAATTCAACATTACCATAAGGTGAAATAAAACCAAATTTTTCTTCAGAATAATCAGGTCTTAAATAACAATATAATAATTTTCCACTAACATAATCTTTTAAAACCATTTTTGCAGCTTTTGCTTCATCAGGTAAACCATTTCCAGTGAAAAATCCTCTTTTATTTGCTAAAATTTGTAAAAATTGTTTTGCACTATAAATATCAGGAAGTTCTAAATTATAATATAATTTGCTTAAAATTTTAGAAGGAATTCTTTTAATAATTAAATGAATTGGACTATGATAATCAGTTAATTTATCTATTGGAAAAATACCATTAACTAACATATCAGCTTTTGATGAAGTAAAAGAAGGAAAAACTAAACCAGGACAATCCATTAAACATATTGTTTTTTCTTTTATATTTAATGAAGGTTCTTCAGGAAGAAAAAGAGTTTGATAATGTTTTGTTTTTCCTGGCATCATTGCAACTCCTACTTTCTTTGTTTTCATTAATACATTTATTATTGAAGATTTACCTACATTTGGATATCCTATAAATCCTATTAAATTTGTATTATTTTTATTATTATTATTCTCATTTTTAATATTTTTTAATTTTTCTGTTTCGTTTTTTATAAATCTTATTAAATCTAATCTATTATATATTTTATATTCATCTTTTTCACTTTTTTCTTCATTTATTTCATTTTCTTCATTTTCAAATTTATTTAATTCTTCTAATGCACTGAAAAAAATAAATTTCATATTATTTGTTTTAAAATAATCTGCCCAATTTTTTCTAATTTCTTCACTCATTAAATCAGCTTTATTAACAATTAAAACACTTTCTTTATTATTATCCACTTGTTTAATATAAGAATCTAAATCTGGACAATGAAAATATAAAGGATTTCTCCCATCAACAATTTGAAATAAAATTTGACATTTATCAACAACAATCCATAATTGTTTCCAAACTTCAAAATTTTTTTCAAAAGGAGTAATAGTTAAATTAATATTTTTCATTTCTTCTTCAGCTAAATTTTTTCTCCAAGCAAGAAAAGATTCTTTTTCCATTTTTTGATAATCTTCTTTTTTTATATTTTTATTCCATTTTGGTCTTTTTGGAATAGATAAAAATTGAATTTCTTGATTATTAATATTTAAATCTGAATTTTTTAGACTATTATTAATTAAAATATTAGTTGATTGATTTAAAGGAATTATATTAATTGAATTAACACTTTGTAAAGCAATTTGTTCTGGAATAACTTCATATTTTTTATTTGCTAATTCTGCTAAATTTCCAAATTCTTCTATTGCATTTTGAGTTTCTATTTTTGATTTTAATTTTCCTTTATTTTCTTTTGCTTTTATTATTTCATTGTCAAAATTTTCTGCTTGAGATTTTTTATTAAAATGAGGATTTGCTCTTTGATTTACTGCTCTTTCTAATTGTCCTAATACATTCTTATTCTTTTTATTTGCATGCTTTCCTTTCTTCATTTTTTAAAGATAATTATTTTTGATAAATAATAATAGATTATTTACTTTATTTTATATTTTTTAAATTATATTTCAAATTTTAATTATTTTTAAATAAATTAAAAATGTATAATTTATACATTGAAGAAAAAAAAAAAAAAGAAAAAGAAGAAGAACTTAAAAAAGTAAAAAGTGAAGAACGCTACAAAAAACGTTTCAATAGTAAATAAAAATATATAAATAAATATAAAATAGGAAACATAGGAATAATGTATTCAAATTATGAAGATAGAGTAAAAAATTTCATAACAGATGTAAATTAAAAAAATATATAAAAATTTTTAGATGACAATCCCAGAACATACAATAAGAGTTAGAGATTTAACATGTAAAGCTTTAAATTCAAAGGAAGAATTATTAAGAAGTGGAAAAATAAAAAAACCTTTTATTTTCAAAGGTTATAAAACAGAAGCAGATAGAATAAAAGATGCAATACAAAATAATAAATATTTATATAATATATTTGAAAGTAAATCTGAATCAAATATATTATCAAATGAAAAAAAAGATATCTTTAATTTTGACATTCAAAATCCAAATCATCTTCCTTTATTAAAAAAAGCTTCTATGGTAATGTCACCAGAAAAATTAAAATATATATTAAAAAATGATGCTATAGTTCAACCTCAAATGAGATTTAAACCAAGAACTGATTTAGAAAGAGTTTATGATGCTTTAAATGGAAGATATTTTTCAGGAGATGAAAAAAATATATTAAAAAGACAATTAAAAACAATTGGTTTATTTTCATTTAATAATAAAAAAGATGTAATGAGAAAAGTGTCTTTATTGAATAATAGAAATAAAGAAAATGTTAATAATTTTAATTCAATGGATGAAGATGAATCTTCAAAAAGAACTTATCAAATAAAACCAAATCCATTATTTATTCAAGAAAATAAAAAAGATGAAAAAGTTAAAAAAAATATTTATGGAGATGGAAATGTTTATTATATTCCAAAATATTATGAATATAAACCTTGGATAAGACATAGAGATTTAAATTCTGAAGCTGGAAGACTTTTAGGTGAATTTCATGTTAAAACTCATTTTAAAGCTGCTGAAGAAATTGCAGAAAATAAAATAATTACTAAGAAAGATGATAAAATCAAAATAAAAAAGAAAAAAGAAAAAAAAGAAAAAAAAAAGAAAAAATTTAAAGATCCTTTTTATTTTGAAAAAACTCATTTTAAAGAAGATGAAAAAATTAAAGAATATATTCCTTATGATAAAAATAAAAATCCTATTACTGAAAGAAATAAAGAAATTATTGATCCAGTTAATTTAAAAATTCTTTCACAAATTGCTTTCAAAGATCCTTTAAATAATAATAATTCTTTATCTGATTCAAAATCTTCTTCTTCTGAAAAGAAAAAAACATATGATAATATAAATAAAAAAAAATTACTGGATGAAAATAATGTTTTAATCAATGGAGAACTTTATTATAAAGATAATCAATTTGATATTATTGCTAATAAAGTGTTAAATGCTTGTAATGTTTATTCGAAAAAAAGTAAACATAATAATTCTAGTTTAAAAAAAGGAGAAGGTAAAAATATGATAACAAGAGGAATGAGTGTTAATGAATTTGAAAGAAAATATAAATTGTGAGCTCAAAATATAATTTTTTTAAATAAAATATATAATTTTTTTTAAATATAAATAAAATTTATATAATATACTAAATATGTATTGTCAATTTATTTATAATATCTCTTACTTCTCAATCATAATCAGAGTTAGTAATTTTTTAAAGTTCTTTTTAAATATTTTTTTTAATATTTCAATATTAATAAAAAAATATTTTATTTATTTTAAAAAGAATTTCCATTCTATCTATCATCATTTATTAAATGTTTTGAAAATATGAAAAAGAAAAATAATATTTTTTTCATAAATTTTTGAATAATTCATAATCAATAAATTGAAATTTAATATCTATTTCTTTAATATATAATATTCTACTCTTATTATATTTTTTTTAAATTAAATATATTTATGTTTTTTAATAAAATTTATAATTTAAAAAAATCAAAGTTAAAGAAAAATCTAAAAAAATAAAATGAATGATTGTTAATTAAATTTTAAGAAAAATTAGATTAGATAATTAAAATTTTATATTTTTTGTTAGCTCAAACTCAAAAATAAATTTTTTTATATTATTCTATTTTTTCTTCAATATTAAATTCTTTAATTTCTTTATCTTGGATAATTTTTCCATTAATCATTTTTAAAATTTTATTTCTTGCACTTTCAAAATCAACTGATTTTTCTAATTTTTTATAAAAATCACTTTTTGTTTCTTCTTTTTCTTTTACAGATTTATCAATATTATTTGAAATAGCTTTATCTTGTAATAACAGAAAAGCATTATCTATTAATATTTTATTCTCACAAATATGTTTTTGTCTTTCAACTAATAACCCTGATTCGTTACTTGAAAAAAATTCATCAATATTATTTTCCTTTTCATTTGGATATGACATAGTTTTTTCATAATAATAATTATCTATAACATAAGGTTTTTTCTCATCTTTTAAAATTAATATTTCTATTATATCATTATTTGACATTTCATAAATACAAGATGGCCATTTTAAATTACATTCATTTACTTGTTGTTTCAAAGAAATTTTATGAATTGAATTTTTCCTTTTTTTATTCAAAGAACTATCATTAAATAAACTATCAATAACACTTTTATGAAGAATATTTCTACAATTATTTAATTCATTTTCATCAAAATAAAATTTTCTCTTTGTGAAAAAATATAATAATAAATCAATATTTTTAATGAGGAAAGGCAAGTTACTTAAAGAAGAATAAATAGTTTCAAAATCTTGAGATTTAAAAATATTTTTTTTAATTATTGCAAAAATACCCAAAACACCTTTAAATAAAGTAATATTACCTTCAAGAAAAAAAATATCAAAAAAACTATAAATTAAAGGTATAGATAAAGTTTGAGTAAAAATAGATAATAACCATTTATGAATAAAATTATTAAGATTTAAATCAAAATTAGTAATTTTAAAAAATTGATCTAAATCTGGAAGATATTTTTCTAAATAAATACAAATTAATTTAGTATCAATAATAACTCCAGCTAATTCAGAATAATAATTTAAAGGTAATAAATATTCAACAATTTGAGTAAAAATCCAAAAAGCTTTTTCTTCCTCTTCTATTATCATTAATATTCTAGCTACAATAAAATTCATTCCTTGACAATAACCAACTGTTGAATTTCTTACAGAATAACATATTAATATATTTTTTAATTTGTTTTGAAAATCTTCTTTCATACAAATTGGATCTTCTGGATAAGTTCTTTTTAAGTCTAATTCTATTTGAATTTCATATGGACATGGTATTTTTTTTATATATTCTTTTAATGAAATATAATATTTTGGATTATTTGTTAATTCTCTTAATGCACCAGAACCAATCATCCATAACTTTACTATTTAATTTATATTTATTTTTACTTTTCTTCTATTTTCTAATGAAGGCTGTTTTTTTGATAATAATATTTTTAAATTTTCTATTTCTTGCTTTGTAAATGTAAATTTATTATTTTTGTTTAATAATATCGAACCGTAATTTTCCCATGTTATTTTTTTTCTATTTATATTGCTATTTAAATCAGTCATTTAGAATAATAATAATTAATTATAAATCTAATAAAAAATACATTTATATTTTTTTAAATTAATAATTTAAAAATTTAAAATATTAATCTGTTTCTTCACCACTACTATAATATTCATATTCACCATCTTTATTTAATTTCATATGTTTATTCATTTCTGTATTATTTTCACTTTCTAATTTCCCTGTTTTTTTATAATTTTCTTTTATTGATTCATACAATAAATCATTTAATTCTTTTATTTTTTCATTTTTAGGATCTTGAGCTAAAATTAATCTACAAATTGCTAATGACTTAACATCATCTTTAGCATCTAAATTATTCATTAATTCTAAATATAAATATGCATCTACTTTTTGATTTGTTAATATTGAAGAATGTTGTAATAATTTAAAGTCAATTTTTAAAAGGTCTTTTTTATCAATTCTATTATTTGATGATGTTGATATTGTGTCTGTTTCTTTTTTTGTGGAAGAATTTACATTTGTATTTTGTGAACTTTTTTTTTCTTGAATTTTTTTTTTGTTTGGTAAAGAGGTCTTTGTTGTTGATGAAGTTTTTGAAGTATTTTTTGAAGAAGTTTTTTGCATTTGAAAAACAAATAATTTAATTTAATTTTATAATTCAAAAAAATAATAAGTAAATAAAAATTTAATCAATGTCACATATAATAATATATTACTACATAATAATTACTTTAATAAACTATTCAAAAACAGATGATTATTGTAGTACATTTGATTCTTCAAATTGTATAAGTGTAAATCCTTTAGAATCTAGTCAACTTCCCTTATATCAAGGAAGATGTTGTTTAAAAGATGATTTATGTTCATATATTGAAAAACCAACTTTATCTTTCTTAACTTATAATGGTTATTCATGTGGAACTCAAATAGAAAAATGTTTTAATACTAAATTAACTGATATATTTGATAAATTTAGTTGTAATTCTATTCCTGTTGAAAAACCTTATAAATGTTGTTATATTAAATATGATTATCATGCTTCTTGTTTTCCTGTTGATATAAGCAATAAAAAAGTTTTTAAATTATTAGAAAATCATTTAAAACCTTATTATGGCTTTTTTGAACCTGGGAAAATTGAAATTATTTGTAAATCAAATTATATAAAATTGAACTTACTATTTTTCTTAATTAATATTTTATTTTTCCTTTAAATATTTTTTTGGTTAAATATTTTTTTTACAAAAAAAATGATTAAAAAAAATGAATGAAAACGATGATGAAATATTAAATGAAACTATAAAAGGAATTGAAGATTATTTTTTTGGTTCTGAAGGTGAATGTGGGGAAAAATTATTTATTGATTTTGCAAAAGAAAATAAACAAAAATTTTTAGATGCAAAATTAAGTTCATCAACAGAAAATCAATTTGAATTTTATACAGATTTATACCAAACTTTTCAAGGTATTTATGAAAATAAATTAGAAGAATTGGTTAATAAATTTAATATGAACAGTGAACAATTTTATAATGGTTTATCTAGAAGATGTGATGAAGGAGATCAAGAAGTTATTTTATTTGTTGATATAATAAATGAAATAATAAATTATAATTCGTTTATTGAAATGATGGCAAATTTAATAAATAAAGTATAATAAATTAAGTTAAAAAAACTATTACTTCTAATATTTTTTATTTATATATCAATAAGATAATATAAACTTTATTTATAAAATTATCAACTTTTGATATTATAATAACATTCATTACAAGGATTTCCAAAAAAGTTCATATAACATTTATATTTAGAAATGGTATTATTTTAAATTTACTGAAATAAATTTAGGAGTCAATATATTCATGTAATTTTCAAAATAATATTTTACATTTTTTTTATATACATTTTTAATATTTTAAGTTTTAATCTTTAAAATACCTTATTTCATAATTTTCTTTATTTTTAACTGTAGTTGATAGTTTTATAATTTTCTTATATATTAGTCAATTAACTTAAAAATATATTCTTTCTTTTATCTTGTTTTTCATATAGTTTTTCAATTGACTTTATTATTTTTTATATTTTTTTAAATTTTATCAAAGATTAAAGAATTTTTCTCCAATATTTAATATTCTTAGATTCATTTCTGTTACCTTTTTAGTTAGACAATCATTATTTTTGAATAATTTTTTCATTTTTATATTCCCTCATTGTGGAGTAATTTTTTTTAATTCTTCTAAAATTTTTTTATTCTTTTTTCTTATATATATTACTTATTTTTACTTTTTCTATGAATTAATTTTTAATTTTGAATGAAAATGAACTTTTATTCAATGAATTTATAAGGATTTATTTTAATTTTTATTATTAATTCATTAAAGAATAATACCTTTATGATAATCATTTAAATGAGATTTATGATTATTATCAATTTTAAATATAATATATTTAATATATATTAAAATTATCGTTATTATAAAAATTTTATAAATTGAGTAATTCCAAATGAATATTTACTTATTCTGATGAAATTAAATTAGAAATACTTCAAAAATATTTTTTATCCTTTCTTATATTTTTATTTATTAATTTATGTGAACATTTTCTTCTAGTTTTATAGTTATTAAATATTCTAATAAATACATTTTTTTTATATTTATTTTTTAAGATTTTATTTACAGGAGTATTTTAATGAAATATTTTAAAATTTGAATATCTTTTATCTTAAAAAAATTGATTCCTCTTCATTGAATAACTAAAATTTTAACATTTCTTATTAAAATAATCAAAATTTAAAAATAATATATCATATATAATATATAAAAATCTTATTTATTATGATTACTGACATATACTGTCATCATCATAACACTAAAGAAAAAATACCCAAAAAGTAAGAAAGTTAATCCAATCATAGTATAAAATAAATAAAGATTTCCTCTTCCAACACATTTTGTAGTCCAAGGACAATGATGATCATAACCTTCAATACAACAACCACACTCAAAACAATGAATAGTATTTTTATTAATATTAATCCATAAATTACATTGGCTACATTTCTTATAATTTCCTTTATGAGGATGATTATTATAATATTCATATTTTACTTTTGGTAATCCTGGATTAATAATTGATGTGATTAAATAAAAAAATAATTGAAGTATACTTATGATTATTCCAAATATTTTTATTATTAAATATGAATTTTCCCATATTAAATATAATATAAATATGTTAAATGCAATATTTAAAGAAAACAATAAAACAAAATATAATATATCAGGACCTATAGCGAATAATGGTTCATTATCCTTGTAACAAAAAGTATAAAATTTTCCATATATTAAATCATTTTTTATTTCAATTTGATTTTCTAAATCTTTTTCTTCTTTATAATTATTTATATTTTCATCTATTAAATCATTTATTGAGTTTATATTATTTTTTATTTCTGATGATGAAGTACTGTTTAATTTAGAAGATTCATCTTCTATTGACATTTTTCAAATAAAAATAAATTTAATTTTTAAAATAATACAATGAAAAAATAATTCTAATAATAAATAAATTAAATGGATACAATAATAAGAAAAAATCCAACAATAAATAATTTCCTTGCTAAATACGAGAAAAAAGATTGGAATTCTGTTTTAATAAAATTATGTTTAATTGCAATAGAATATTTAAAAGATGAATCAATAAAAAAAAATTTTTATACATTTGAAATTTTAGATGAAATATTAAATGATTTAAGAAATATGAATTATAAAAGACCAAAACCTGAAATGACAAATCAAAAATCAAATATTCCTATTTTAACCCCAACTCAAGAAAAAATTATTAATAAAATGAATAATTTAAAAATGTCTTTAAAAGAGCCTTTACCTCAAGTTGATAAGAATAAACCTTATTTTCCTCCAAAAAATTCCGTTAAATTTGTCAATAAATATCCTTATAATAGTCAAAATAAATTAAATTATAACAGTTATAGTCAAAATTATAATAATACTTTACAATCAAAAAACAAAAATAATATTACTACAAACAATACTATTCCAGAAAAAAAAAATACTCAAAATTATCAAACATTTAAAAGTGACATTGAAAATGAAAAAATCAATGAAAAAAAAGATATAAATTACAATAAATCTCAAAAAATTGGTTTTGATAATAATAACTATAAAAGAAATTTAAATGAAAAATTTGAAAATAATCAAGATTTATTGAATAAAAATCAAGAAATAGGAAAACAAACAAAAAATCAAAAAAATGATATTATCAAAAATGGATATATTAATAATTCTTTACATAATAATAATATGAATAATCAAAATATAAACTTTAATTCAGATTATAATCAAAATCTAAATAATTATAAACAATCTCCAGAAATCTTAAATCAGAAAAATAATTTTAACAATCAATTTTTTGATAAAATCAATAATAACAATAATTTAAATAAGATAAAGAATAATGAAATAAAAAATAATCAAAATTTTATACAAAGTTATAATACATATAATAATATTTCAAGCGATAATAATCAATATTTGAATGGAAATAATATGAATCCAGAATATGAAAGCCAAAACATTAATAGAAATTATTCAAATTCAAATAATAATAATGAATATTCAAATAATATAGAAACATATAATATTCATTATTATTCAAATTCAAATAATATGAATTATAATAATAATAATCTTCCAAAGGGAGATAATATAAATAATAATAAAAATGCAAATTCAAATAAAGAAATTTCAATTGAGAAAAATGAAATTAAAGGGAAAAATAATAATCATCAAAGTCCTCCAAATACATCCCCAAATTTTGATACTACAAATTTAATAGATGATTTTCACTTACGCTCTGCAAAATATGATGAATATCCTTATTTGAATTATGAATATAATTTAATAAATTTAAATAGATATAAACAATGTGGGGATAAACCTAAAACATATGAAATTCAACAACCCTATTTACTTAATAAATAAAAATACAATTTTTTTTAAGAAAAATTCATATATTATTTAAAAAATATTTACTAAATATGAATTTTTTGTAAACTTAATGACTTGAATAATTCTGATATGATTTGAAAAATTTAAATAAATTATAATTTAGCATATTAAAAAAACATTATCAAATAAAATTATTAATAAGTACCTACATAAAAATAAAAACATTTTTTCTTAAAATAAAGTACATTTCCCATCTTTCTCAATTTCATCTTTATCTCTTCTATCAATATTTGGTGTTTTATTCAATAATTCTCTTTTTTTAAAAATTTCATCAACATCATCATTATTATCTCCAAACAATAAATTTTTGTCATTATCAGGGTTAAATTTTTTAACAACTTCATGAATAATTTGATATTTATTAAATATGTCATCTTTATCTAAAATTTGTTTACACTTATTACATATATTTCCATATATATTATCACAATCACATTGATCTAATTTTTCAATAAGAATTTTAATAGAATAATTATCTACAACATGAGGTTTAATACTGAATTTATAAGGATCAATTTGTTTTTTAGTAAATAATATCTCTGTATCATCTTTATCAAGGAAACCAGTATTAAATGAAACTCTACCAAATTTTTTTTTCTTAAAAATAAAATTTGAAAATAATTCTATTAATATATCACCTTTAATAATGGTATTTAAAGATTTTTTATTAAAAGTAATTTCATTTTTATCAGTTAAATAAGCTTTATTGTTATTATCATTAAATAAAACTTTATTTCTTTCTGAAATTATAATATTAGGAATATATTGTGTAAATTTTTCATAAGGAATACAAGGAATTATAATAGAAGTTAATTTCCTAACATAAGGAAAAGAAAATTTTATTTGTTGAGTAATTAATCTATAAAAATAATCAACATATCTTTTTTGAGAAGCATGAGTAACTCCAAAACCTCTATTAAATCTTTTTAAACTATAATAATCAAAAACATCATCAACATTATTAAATCTTCCTGAAAATAACATATAACTACAAATTAAAGTTCCTGTTCTTCCTTTTCCAGCATTGCAATTAATTGCAATAATATGATCTTTATTATCTGTTAAATAATTATGCATAGTATCAATTAATTGAAATAAAAGTTCTAAAGGAGGTGAATGATGATCTAACCAATCTGTTATATGAATAACTCTATTAAATTGTTCTATATTATATTTATATCCTGATAAATTTAATACTATATAATTCTTAGGATGTTTTTTATTTAAAAAATCTGCTACCTCTGATAAATTATTTCTATATAATGATGTTATTCCTTCTCCAGGAAATGCCATTGCTATTATTCTTGGAGTTATGTAAGTTAAGTCTAAGTTATAATTATCATCAATGTAGCGTTTTTTCTTTCCACTAACTATTGTTCTTATATAATTCATTTATTTTTTTTGTTTTGGAAAAAATATTTAAAAAATAATGATATTTACTTTTTGAGATAATATTAAAAATACAAAAATAATATCATTTTTTTTATTTTTCTTTGTAATGATTAAGTATAATCAATTTCTAATTATTAGGTATAAATATATATCAATTAATATTATTGATTTTTTAATTAAAATAAATATTTTTAGAAATGATGGAAATACCAAATTCAAAGAATTTAACATTTAAATTGGAAAAAAATATAATAGATAATAATCAAAATGATAAAAAAGAAGAAATAATAGAATCAGAATATGAAAAAAGGATGGTTTCAAAATTTACAAATTATTCTAGTGATATAGGAAGCACAAAAGTATCAATAAGAAGATCAAGACCTTCAATTCAATCATTAGGTTTTGAAAAATCTAAAAATATTGAAAATTCTAATTTAAATCGAATTGATGTTTTTGGAAATAAAATTTCAAAAGGCTCTAAAGCCCATAAAATAAGTTTTATTGATCAAATTTCATCTATAAAAATAGCTGAAGTTATTTTAATTCATAAAGATAAAGAAAATTTAAAAAATGAAGATAAAACAACTTTATGTTGTCATTCATGCTTTTTATTTTAAAAACTATTTTAATTATTCTAGTAGGTGTAATTTTTATTATTTTAAATATACATCAATATTTTATATATAAAGTTACTTTAAAAAGTGTTAAACTTAAAATAAAATTTATATAAATAAATCTTTAATTAATTTACCTAAACAAAAGAAAAAATATTTAAAATTAAAAATATTTTTAAAAAAAGAAAAAATGAAATATTTATTAACATATTTTAATAAAAATTTATTCATACTATTATTCTTAATAACAAATATAAAATCAAATATTGAAAAAAATTGTTTAAAATATACATCAGAAAAAAAATGTATTGAATGTACAAAAAATTATGAATTGATAAATAATAAATGTGAACAAATTATTTCAAGAAAAGAAGAAAAAAATGAATGTTTAGTTAAAAATTGTTTAAAATGTTCAGAAATAGGAGAATGTATAGAATGTCAGAAAAATTTTATTTTAGAAAAAAAAAGATGTTACTCAACCCAATGTTCTATTTTTGATTTTTGCAAATATTGTGATGAATATGATTGTTTATCATGTTTTAAAGGTTATCAATTAACATATGGAATCTGTGAAGATAAAGATTCCAAAAAAAAAAAAATAATATATATTTCAATAATTTCAGGATTAATAACTTTAGCGATAATAGGTTTAATAATATATTGTGTTTTCAGAAAGAAAAAAAATAAAAGTAATTTTATTTCTGATAAAATTGTAACTAAAAAACATCCAAAAACAGGAAGTTATTTAATAGTTCTTCCAATAAAAGATGACACAATTCATAATAATAGTATAATCAATAATAATAATGTAAATTCAATAGATAAAACTTCATATTCATCATCTTTTAATTCTGATAAATCCCAAGAAAAAAAATGCATATTATGTAATAAAAAAAAAATTTTTTCTTTTGCTGATTGTGGTTGTTCTTTATGTTATGATCATTATATTATTATAAAAGATAATGAAATAACTATAAATTGTCCTGTTCATAAAATTCCTTTAAAAAAATCTTTTTATATTCAATTAGAAAAAAAAAGTTCTTTGAAAGGAAATGCAATTGAACAATTAGGACAAACAAATTGTCCTTTATGTAAAATTTATCCTGCTACTCAATCTTTTAATTGTGGTTGTAAAATGAAATTATGTACTAAATGTTTTAATGATAATGTTTATATTTTTAAATATAATCAATGTCCTGGATGTGGAAAACCTTATAATCCAAAAGAAAAATAAATATTATTTTATATATTATTATATTTTATTTAATAAGTATATATTATTTTAGTTGTTTATTTTTTATATAAAAATGAAAAAAAAATAATTTTTATATTTTTATTGGATTTACTAAATCTTCATTAATCATATACTATATGAATAAAATTTTTCTATGTAATTATTATTTATAAAAATTGAAATTATAAAATAATATGAAAAATAATATTTTTAAATGTATTTTTCATTTAAATAATTTTTTACATCATAAAAAGAATATCTATCTTTTTCATTTAATTCAAGCATTTTTAATATTAAATTAATTAAATTTTGAGAGTAATATTTTTTCAAAGTCTTAGTAACAGTATTTGTAATAACATTCATATTTATAACATTTCTAATATCATTTAATATTTTTAAATTTAAAGTTAAAGCATATAGCAAACAAAAACCAAGAGAAAAAACATCACTCTTATAAGCATTATGTACAACATCTTTTTGATTAATTTTTAATCCATTATAAAGAAGAGGACTCATATAAAGTTCACTTCCTCTTAAAGTACACTCTTGTGAAGTATCATTTAAACTTTTAGCTTCACCAAAATCAGCAATTTTAAATACATTATTTTCAAATAATAATATATTTTGAGGTTTAATATCTCTATGAGCTATTCCTTCTGTTTCTAAATATAAACAAGAATCTGTTATTTGTTTTAATATATTTATTATTTCTTTTTCAGTATATAATAATTTTTTCTTTTGTCTTCTTTTTATTTCTATATTCCAATCTGAAATTGCTAATTCCATTAATATATATATTGAATATGTTGTTATATCTAAAGCTTTATATTGTACTTTCATTATTTTCATTATATTTGAATGAGGTTTTGAATAAAATAATTCTATTTCATTTTGATATTGTTTAACTTCGAAGATATCATGGCAAATAACTTTTTTTAAAGCATATTTACTTTTATCATATGAATTTTGAACTAAATATATTTTTCCATAAGAACCTTCACCTATTGGATTTAAATATATATAATCATCAATATCAAATTCTGGAATTTTTCCTTCTTTTACTATTGAATCTATTTTTTCAGGACTTGTTAAAATATTATTTAAATTTGAAGGTGTAAAACTTGCAATTGAAGTTAATTCTCCTATTGAAGATAAAGAATCTTTTTTTTCAAAATTTGTTTCAATTTGAAGTTTTTTTTTATTATTATTGTTATCTAAATTTTCCAATATATTTATTTTATCATCAGAATTTTTGCTATTTGATTTTAATAAATCTTGTTCATGATTTATATTTATTGTTGATTGAGGGCTTTCATCTTCATTTACAGATTTTGAATTTCTTTTTTTGAATTTTATTTTTTCAAAATTATCTGATAAATTTACATTTATTTTTTTTATTTTATTTGTTGTTTGATTACTATTACCAGAAAGTGAACCTTCATTTGTAGAATTAATGTTTGGAGTTTCATTTGAATTTTCCAAGAAAGTTTTATCATTTTGTGATAATAATAAATTATTATTACTAGATTTTCTAGAATTTTTATTAACATTTTTATTATTTCTTTTTTCAATTAAATCAAGAAGAGTTTTATATTGTTTTTTCTTTCTTTTACCATCATCATTATTATTTTCTGTAATTAATTTATTAAGTTTATCAGAAGAAGCAATACTTTTAACAATTGATATTTTCCTTAAATTTTCATTTGAAAAATACAGATTAGAAGAAGTAGTTAATCTATTATTATTATAATTATAATTCCCAATATTATTGTCATCATCATCATCAAAATTATACCTTCCATTTTTTTCATTATTAACATTATTTTCATCTTCAATTAAATATTCTTTTTTTTTAAATAAATTACCCCAAACACTTTTATAATTTCTAAATCTTTTATGACATAAAGGACAAGTCCATACAAATTTATCACTAAAATTCATTGCTCTACACTTAGAACATACTATAATTTCTTGTCTATTTAAAGTTCCTCTATATAATTCTCCTTTACATTCTTCTTTATGATAAAAAATTAATTCTTCAGGTGAAACTTTACAACAAGGTAATTCAGAAGGAAAAGAAGGTTCTTTAAATAAAAGAGCTTTTCTTATCCCTCTTTTTATCATAAATATTTCCAATGGATTATATATTTTAGCATTACTTTTAAAATCTTTTTTACAAATAATACAATTCCAAATTATACTTTCTGGTCTTGCTCTAAAATTACATTTTTTATTTAAACAAACTAAATATCTTTCATTTAAATTAAAATATAATATATTTTGACATTTTAAACATTTCATTGTTTCATTTATCATTCCTCCACAATGATATTTTTCCCAAGTTGCAGGTAAAATATTTTCATCAGTTTCTTTAGGTAAAATACAAGAAAAATATTCTACTTTGCAATAATAACATAATAATGAAATAGAATCTGGTTTATAACATTGTTTACATTCTGTACACATAACATAATTAACATTATTATTTTGTAAATCATATATTTCTATTAATTTTGCTTTTTCTGAATCACAAGGATGATATGCTTCTTTACTTGTATTAATACAATGTTTTCTAAAATGACTTAAATATTTATATTTTTTTGGATTTTTTATATAATTTTGCCATTCATTACTTAATAAATTATAAATTTTTTCATATTCTTCTTCTAAATATTCCAGAGCTATTTTTTGATATTCTTTTATTTGTTTATATTCAAATGGTTTTTTTTGAAAAACTTCTGAAAAAATTAAATCTACTTCTTTTGTTATGTTTTTTAAAAATTGCTGTTTTGGTTCGAGTAAAATATCTTGAAAATTCTCATTAAACTCTTTCATAATCGTTTCCATTACTTTTTCTTTTTCTGATTTATTTACGTTTATTGGAACTTTTCTTACATAATTCTTCGATTTTCTTTCAACAGGAGATAATTCGTTTTTTACTAAATTATTCAATGATTTTGAATTTTGAATGTTAATTGAAGTTGTCATTTTTTAATTTCGAAAAAAAATTTTTGAATATAAATATTTGAAATAAAAATAACTTTTTGTATTAATTATATATTTATTTTTAGTCTTAAATATTAACAATTTCAAATAATGGAAGAAACAATTAAAAGTGTAATAAAAAAATTCGATTATATAGGGAAAAAATTTAATTTCAGATATAAATCATATGAAAATTACAGAAGTTTAGCAGGAGGAATATTATATATAATTTTTTTATTACTAACATTAAGTTTTTCAATATTAAATTTAGATTATCTAATTAAAAGACAAAATAAATCAATAAATAATTATGACACAATAATATCCCCAACAGACATTTTAAACTTTTACAATTATTCTTTTTCATTAGGTTTTTCAATAACATGTAATAAATATGATGAAACAATAAATACACCATTAATGGATTTATTTGATTTTCAGTTTAAATATGTTATAGTTAACAAAGGAGAAAATTCAATAAAAACTTCAATTAATTTACATTTATGTAATAGTTCAGATTTTAGCGAAGTTTATCTAGAAGAATCTGAGATTAATCAATATTTAGATATTGGCTATTATTGTCCTGATAATTTAGATAACAATATTACTGGAATTTATGAAGATAACTTTTTTTTTTATTATGAATTTTCAATTCTTACCAAAGAAACAGATGATTTTGATATTTATTATAATTTATTAAGTAATTATGATTGTAAAGCTCATTATCTAACATCTAGAGCTGTTTTTGATTTATCAAATTATTCAAATCCTGTTCAAAATTTTTTAACTGATTCATTCATACAAATTAATCCACTTGGTTACATTAAAAGAAATGTGTTTTTTAAAATAGATGAGTTCCAATCTTCAAAAAATTTATTTCTTTTAGATTATAAGACAAATTATTTTATGGATTATTCAAGATATGATGAATATTTATTATATAAACCAAAAGAAAGATTTACTGAGAAAGTTTATGATTATGATCATTTAATTACTATATATATTAGAGCTGATAGTGGAAGAACTTATATATCAAGAAAATATAAAACATTATTAGAATATTCATCTGAAGTATTTACTTTATTATCTATTATTTATATTATATTATTTCTTTTTATTTCTATTTTAAATAATTTTTATGCTAATCATTCTATTATGCAAGAATTTTTCCAATTTAAAAAAACAGAAAAAAGTAGAGCAAGTGAAATTTTTCCGAAATTAAAACAAAAATTTAGTGAGTCTAGGATTCAGAGATTAAGTAAAATGTCAAAAATTGCTGAATTTGGAAATTTTGCTCCTGGGGAATTAGAAGAAAAATCTCTTTTTGTTAAAATAAAAGCAAATAAAAAAAATTGTACTAATTTAAATCAAATACAAATTTCTTCTTTTATGTCTTCAAATGAAAATATCAATAATAATAAAGATAATAATAATAATTCTAATTCTAATTCTAATTCAAATAATAGTATAAATTCCAAAAAGAATAATAGTAATGATAATAATAATATTATAAGTAAATTAAATATAAAAGGAGTAAAAAAAAAATTTAATTCTTCTACAAATTCATCTTTTGCTTCGATAAATAATTTAAAAAATAAATGCAATTTAATTAATAACGAAAAAGAAAAAGAAATTACTCCATTATCAAATAAAGATATTCATTCTTGTTTCTCTCCTTCTAAAATAATTAGAGCATATTCAAAAAAAAAAGAAAAAAAAGAAAAAAAAATTGAATTAAATTTTTCAATATTTGAAATAATAATATCTATTTTTTGTCCTTGTTGTTCAACAAATAAATTAGAAATTAAAAATAAATTATTAGAAAAAGCAAAATATAAATTATTTTCTGGGTTAGATATTTTAACTTATTTAAGAAATTTACAAAGAACAGAATATTTAAATTTTATTTTATTAGAACCTTATCAAAATATTCTTTTAGGTTATATGACAAAACCATCTATTTCTTTAGATTATCAATTTGATGTTTTTGAACATTTAAAATTAAAATATAATCCTGATTTTAGTGGAAAAGAAATTGATGATTTTTTAAAAAGCTATAATTTATTAGCTGAAATTAAAAATAAGACTACAATTGATACTCGGTTATATAATATTGTAAATATAGAATTGGAAAATTTATGTGTTGAATAAATAATCAAGATGAAATTTTAATTTATGAAAATAAACAATTATTTTAAATTTTATGCTTTTTGTTTTTATTTTCTATAATATGAATATTCAATATATTGTTATTTAATTTGATATCATCTTTTTTTTTAATCAAAATATAACATATCATCATCTTCTTTATTTTCATTATTTTCTCCATCAACAAAAACAATCATTTTCATTTCTAGCATTTGAGAATATTCAATTAAATCTTTTGATAATTCAATATAATTATCTTGTTTAATATAAAATTTAAAATTAACTTCATTTTCATCAACACAATTTTCATAAATATTCTTAAAATTAAAAAGATTATGATAAACTTTCATTTCAAATAATGGAAAAGAATCTGAAATTTCTCTAAATATATTTAGCTTGTTTTTATTAACATTAATAAATTCTAATTGAATATAATAAATTCCTTCATCTTTTTTTCCTTTTAATCTAGTTAAAGCAATTCCAATTTCATTATTAATTATAAAAATACTTATTTCAAAAGTGACTCCATATATAGTACATTTTTTTCTTAAAATTTCTGTATTTTCTGTATAAACTTTAGAATTAATTTCCATATTTATATTTTCACCTTTATATTCTGGTTGAATCAAACTAGGATGCTTCTTAAATATATTTAATTTTAATAATTCTTTTTCATTATATATTGTTACTTGCTTAACTTCAATTTCTTCTCCTTTTGATATATTGTCAAAATATTCTTCTATTGAATCTTTTTTATTTGTATTTATTATTTCTTGGATTTTTTTGTTTTTTTCTATATAAAATCTTATTTTTTTCATTAAATCCTTTCTATAAGAAATTAAATCATTATATGTTTGTTTAATATTATTTAAAAATTTTTCTTTGATTTTATCTATTAATTCAATTTGTTCTTCTTTATATTTCTCCAATTCGTTTAATTTCTCTTCAACAATTTCCAAATTTTTCTCTAAATCATCAGAAATAAATTGATTTTGTCTTTCAATTTCTTTTTTTAAATTTATAATAATATTATCATAATTAAAATCTTGATTTAGTAATTTAGATATATCTTCAATTAAATGGACTCTAATATTCTTTTCTTTAGAAATTAATCCCCTGCAAAAAGCACAAGTTTGGTTTTTTTCGGCACAAGTCTATTCAAAAAAAATAAAAAATTTATTTCAAAAATATACATAGTAACATTTTTCACAAGTTAAAATATTACAAGAAGGACATAAAGCAGTTTTTTCTATTTTACAAAAGCAAATTGGACATTGAATTAATTTTTTAATTGAATTTAATAATTGAGAATAATTATCTTCCATTTTTATATTATAAATATATTTTTTAAAAACAAAATAATTTTAAATTTTTTATTTAGTTTTGATATAAACATAACATGAAAATTTTTCATTTCCAGTTGAATTCATTTGGAAATTTCCAATTTTTAAAAAATGAGTTAACCCACTTTTTTTTGTTTGATGCTCATTAGAATACCAAGCAAGAACTTTCCAATTAGTTTTATTTAATATTTTTGATATTTTTTTTCTACAAGTTTCATTCATTAATTTATTATATGAATATATATGTGTGAAGTGCTCTGAATTTGGTATTGTATCTATATTTTTATCATTTAAATTTTCATCTAAAAATTTAAAAGAATCATATTTTGTAGCATCTTTACAAAGAAAACTACATAAATTATAGAAATTTGGGTTAAAATTTACACAAGAAAATTTATTTAATATATAATGCAAAAATGATTCCTTTTCATTTTTTTCCTCTTGTTTTTTTGTAATTATATTCTTTTTGTTTATTTTTGTGATATTATTTATAAAGAACATTAAATCTAAAATATAACTGTTTTCTAAATCTGAATAATTATCTATTTCTTCATATATTGGAATATATGAGTCATCATTGTTTAATAAATTTGAATATAAATTATGAATTAATATTTTACTTAAATTATTTGTTAATTTTTGATTTGATATTATCGTTATCCTTGTTATATCTAAAAATTGTTTTCCAAATTTTATATTTAATTCATCTGGACATAAAATAGATATACATTTATTAAAATCCTTTTCATTATTATTAAACAATATATTGTCATCAATAATATTTTCAATAGAAAAAATATAATTATATTTATCCCATTTTTTAAATTTCAAAATATATTCGTTATACCAATCAAACCTAAACTTAATTAACTTATTATTATTAAAAGAAAAATCTAAAACTATCTTTTTATTTAGAATTTTTTTATTTTTCCCATTAGTGAAATTATTATTTTTTTCTTCATCATCAACATCCATAAATTCTTTTTGTTGATTTTCATTAGAATTTAAATTAAAAAAATCTTTTTCGCTTAAAAATTCATAATAAAAATCTTTACAAAACTCAACTCTTGCAGGAACAACTTCAATACCTTGACTTTTACATCCAATTTGAAAAGCACAATGATAAATAGGTTTTCCAAATCCACTTCCAATATCTAAAAAATAACTATCTTTATTAATATTATAACTATCATATTTTAATTTTTTTTTCTTTATTTTCAAATCTTCGATAATTTCATCAATATTAGAAAATAAATTATATAATTGAGTCATTGATGATAAAGATATTTCACCATATCCTATTTGTGTTGTTTTTATATTAAAAAATTTTTCTTCTTCATCAAATTTTTTCGTTCTTTTTCCTGTAATATGATTACTATGAGACCATAAAAGATTTGATGATTTATTTATTTGTTTATATAATTTTCGAAGATAAGTTTTAAATAATGCATTGTCCATTTATTTTAATATATTATATTTTTAAAAATTTATTATGTTCAATAAATTATTTTTAAATTTGTATAAAAAAAAAATTTTAAAAGAATGATAAATTCATAAATTTTTTTTTTATTTATTATTTTTTTTTAATATTGATAAAGTTTATATCAATATTATTATCATTTATTACTTGACTTAAGTTTAATTGAGGGAATAGTTCATTTATTTCAGGATGTTCATTGGCGAAATTAATTTGACTAAATAAAAACATTTTTTTAATTTTTCCATTAACTTCTTTTTCATATATATTATTTAATTCTCTTAATTGTTCACTTTTACTATTAAATTTACATAAATTTAAAACATCACAAAACTCTTCAACAGACTTAAATTCATTTTCATCATATTTAAAATCCTTTAAAATTTCAATTAAATATTCTTCTTCTAAAGGGGAACCTTCTTTTATATTTCTTTTGCTTTTTTTGTTTTTATTTTTTTTACTTGTTCTAGAAAATTTAGAAGAAGAACTTTTTTTTGATTTTCCACTTTTTACACTTCCTGAATCAGAAACATTATCTTCAACATTTTCATTTTTATTAATATCTATTATAAAAAGTTCTGGATGTTCTTTTTTTAATTTTTGAACAATTTCTAATCTTAAGGATTTTTCTTTAAAAAAATTTAAATTTTTTTGTAAATTATTGAATAATAAATCAAAAGTTAAATTTAAATCATCATATAATTTTTTTAGTAATTCAGAAGAAATTGAAGAATATTTCTCATTATCTTTTATTATTCTCATTAAATTTATTGTACAAAAATATGCATTATTATACATTTTATTTGAAACCATTCCTTCTATTAATTTAATTGAAATATTAGAAAATTTTTCAGGAGAAAATTGTTCCCACTGTTTATTTATAAAATATAGATAAATTTTATCCAATTCTTCTTTTAAATGTTTTAATTTACAATCATTAGTTAAATTTATAAGAATAGTATATAAATCATTATCTAGTTTAACATCTGTAGTAATTAATAAAGAAATGACTTCATTAACTTTCCCTAAAGTTAAATAGCATTTAATTGCTTTATTGTAGTTTTTACTTCTAACAAAACAAATAGAAGCTTTTAAATAATTTTTTTCACTTTCATAATATTCTCCTTTAGCTTCATAAATTTGAGAATATAATAATTCATTAATAGGCTGATTGAATAAAGATAAACCTAAATCAAATAATTTATATGTTTTTATTAATTCCATACATTTATCAAAATATTTATCACCTCCTTTACTTAATTCAATTAAAGCATCAGAATAAAATTTTTGATCCAAATTAATTTGATATTTCATTAAAATAGGATCTTCCTTTTTAATTTCTTCTAATTTATTTAAATAAGATAAATATTCTTTAGGGTCTTTTTGAGTATGTTTAGCACACATAATCACTAATTCAAAATCATATGTTTTTAAAGCAAAGTCAAAAAGTGTATTTGCATTAACAATCCAACATAAAAATTCAAGTGCTTTATCTGCTTTTTTATCTCCTTCAATTTTTAACCTTTGAACTAATTTCAATGAATCTAAATATAATGGAGGATCTTGCTTAATTAAAGTTATTAAAATTGAAGATATATAATCATCTTTTTTTTTTTCTTGTAATATTTTTCTTATTTCAATACATATTTTATTTACTTTTTCATTATTGTTTATATCTTTTTTTTTGTCATTAAATAAAATTTGATATTCTTCACATTTTTCATTATTTAAAGTATTAATAAATAAATTTATATATTCTGCTTTATTTACTTTTTCAATGAAAATCTTTAAATTTTCCATAAAGAATATTGGATTAATATCATATATGAAGTTTAAATTAATTTTATGTTTTCGACATAAAGAAAAAGCTTCATCATATTTTTTATTTAATACAAACTTTTTAATTTGATCTAACATAATTAATCTTGGAGAAATTGTTTCTAAATTACCTCTTGGCATTTGTAAAATAACCTTAATATTACTACATGTTACAATTGAACTTCCTCTTTCTAAAGTTCTCATATTAAAATCTTTATAATTTAAATTTTGGTTATATAAATTTGGATTAAATTTATCTTTTAAATTTTCATCATTTAAATCAATAAAATGAAGAGTTGAATATGGACTTGAACACATTTGAGTAAATAAGAGAAAATGTTTAAATATAATATATGAATTTATATCAGAGGCTAATAAATTTCCATTTTGATATAAATGATTATTATGAGTTAAATAAATAAGAATTTCACTTTTTTTATAAGAAAGAGATGATGAAATATATAATATTCTTTCATTTTTATTATTATGTGTTATGTTTAATATTGTTTCATAGTCAATTTTTGATAATTCTAGATTATTAACATCAAAATTTAAATATGTAAAAATATATTCTTTTGTATTTGTTTCTATTGCAGAATAATAAAAAAAAATTTTTTCATCTTCTAAATTTGAGTTTTCTTTTTTTATTTGTAAATCTTCTAATAAATCTAATCCTGTTTTTGGTTTTGTTTCTTCAACTTTCTTTTCCTCACATAAAGTTGTATTTTTTGATAAAATGTTATTTTCATCAAAAAATTCTTTTTCATAATTTTCCTCAAATTTTACACTATTAAATATTATTCCTGAATTATAACCATTTAATAAGAATTCTTTATTAAAACAACTTTTTAATTCATTAATTTTTTCAATGGATTTATTTTCATTATAATTAATAGAATAACCAATAAAAATTAATTTTTCATTTTCAATTTGTCCTTCATTAATGCTATTTATAATAATTACACCTAGATTTTTTTTATAACTAGGAACAAAAATACATTTTTTAATATTTTCAATATTCAAATCAAAATCATAACTTAAAGAAGCCAATAAAGAAAATTCCCGAATTTGACTTTTATAAACATTAATAACTTTATCACCTAAAGAAAAAAAAAAGTTTTTAAACCAGAAATTTTTTTTTCCAATATTTGAATCAATATTAATTAAAGATAAAGGAGGAGGTATATTAATTATTCCTAATGGAGTATATCTGATTATATTATTATTATTCACAACACAAATTTCACCATTATTATTTAAAAAATTATTACCATAATATAGAGATGAAGTATATTCCCATTCAAAGTTTAAAATTTCAAAAGTTTTATTTTCATATAATATAAATAATTGATTACTAACAAAATCAGAAAATTTAGAGTTAATTATTTTTTCTTTTTTACAAATTTCAGATTTTAAGGTCCATTCATAATTTGATCTATGATAAATTTGAATATAATAGTTATTTTCAATTTCAAAAATAAAAAGAATCATAGGACTATCAAAATTCCAATTTAAAAATATAGGATTAATAACTTTATCTTTAAACTCATTTTTCAATATAATTTTAAATTCCCCATGAATTAAACAATTTTTTTCAGAAAAAATTATCTTTTTATTTATTTTATTATAAAAAGCAATAAGACTTCCAGAAGGCATAAAAGCGATTAAATTACATAAATAATTTAATGGATTTTCCGCAACACTAAAAACAATTTTATTATCAGCTCTTGAAGGACCTTTAATTATATTTAATTTATTATCTCTAACTAAGCATTTATAACCATTATTTATTTTATATATTATCCCAAATAAATCACCATTTGATTTAAATGATATTTTTGCTTCTTCACATATGTTATTATCTTTTGAAATATCACTTAAATCTCCATCATCTAAATTATTTTCATTAATTTTTGATAATGTATCATAAGATAATACTATTAATTTAAAATTGGATAATACTATCACTATAATTTCTTGATTAGGTGAAGTTTCCATTGATATTATTTTTAAATCTGGTTCTTCAAATATTTTTTTAATTTGGAAACTATTTAAATTGATATTTATTGTTATTAATTCACCTGTTTTTAATCCTATTATAATACTATCTATTTCAGATTTAAAAATTAAATAAATAAAAGGATTTTTTTTATTATCTATTTCTGTCATTATATTAATTAATAAATCTGAATTATTTGATAAATTTTCTTCTAATTCTATTTCTTTTTCTAATTTTGATTTTGAATGTATTTTATAAGAAAATATATAAATTTTCATATCTGAACATATCAAAATTAAATAATTATTTATTTCATCAAAACATGATAAAATAATTTTTGTATTTATATCTTTTAATGAATTTGATATTAATGACAAACTTTCATTATGTATTTGGTTTAGAATTAAATTTCTCATTAAAAATAAATATTATTATTATATTTGATAAATTTATTTTTTTTTTTTATTCAAATAATTCTTTTTTATAAAAATTTTCCTTAATAAATAAATAATTAAATTATAAATTTTTTGAAAAATGGGGTCAACAATATTCAATTTTTTTTATTAATTTTTTTTTGAATATTATCTAAATAACTTTCAACTAAATTGATTTCAATATCTGTGTTATAATTTTTTTGTTTAATAAGAAAATTATATAATTGAATAGTATTTTCAGGTTTAAATCCATTGATATGAATAAAATCAATATTTTTTGAATTTTTTGTTCCATCAAAAACATCAATAACAGAGTCAAATTGAGTATGAGGAATAATTTGCAATTTTCTTAAAGGGATTTTTTTAAGTATTTTAACTTTAGTAACATTTTCAAAATCATTTGTTAAATTTTGAGCAATATAAAAAGTATCATTTGTTAAAATTAATTCACAATATTTTGAATTTTTTTTATTTTTGTAATCTTCAATTACACAATGAGTATAATCATCAAGTTCATTTTCATTATATACTTTTCCAATAATATATTTATTATTATTTTCTTTTGTTAAAGGAAAAGGTTTATCTTTAATTATTTCATTTAAATTTCCATTAATTAACTCAATTATGTCATGAATATAATATATTATCATTGTATCATTAGTAAAAATATCATTTTCTGTTTCGTTTGGTAATAAATAATTAGGAAAATTTGAAATTTTCTTTACATTTTCTATAGGTATTAATAACCAAGGAAGAGTTATTAAATCATTTATTTTTTTTGTTTGAGTTTTTGTATATAATGTATATGCATCTATTGTATATTCATAACATAAATCTCTGAAAGGAATTTCATTTTTTTTATTTAAGATATTTTTTAATTGAGATATTCTTTGATTTAAATTTGATTTTAAATTAGGTATTATTATTGAATCAATATGTTCTTTTCCTTTTTCAACTTTTTCTTTTGTGTAAAATATTAATCTTTTTATATTTGATAATATTATATCATCTGTTGTTGTTCTAAGTTTATCCGATAAATTTAATAAATCATTTAAACTATTAAATAACACAAAAGTATTATTAAAATCATATACTAAATTAGAGAAAAAGAAACAATCTTTTAAAGCATTAAAATTCCTAGTTTTATTATTATTTAAATCAGCATTAATTTCATTAATATTTTTACTTATTTTTTTTTCTTCCTGAATAATATTATCATCACTATTATTATATATTTCATATATACAATAAATTAAAAGATTAAAAACTAAAAGTAAAGAATCATCTTTCGAATTAAAGTAACTTCTAACTTTATTAAGAAAAGGATTTTTTACAAATTTTTTATTTTTATTATTTTTATCACGGACATTATCAAAATAATGTTCAAAATAAGTAAATGATGTTGCTGGTTTTTTTTCTAATATATTTAAATCAAATCCAGTTATATCTGTCATAAAATTAGATATATTTTTCCATAAATTATCATTTGTATTAGCAGAGGAAATATTTGTTATAATTTTGTTAATAGATATTAAAATTTGATTTTCAATTAATTTTAAATTTCCATTATTTTTTATTCTTTCAATTAATTTTTCATCAACTTGTTCATCAAATAATATTAGGCATATTATATCTGAGAAAAATTTATTTTTTATGATAAATAATATTAAAACTATGTAATATAAAATCATTGTTTCTGATTCAAAATCTTTTTCTTCTTTTATTAAATTATATATTAATGGAATTATTAATTCTTTAATTAAAGTATTTATAATGATAAAATTTATTAATTCAATATTTAAAGATAATAAATCTGAAATATAAAATAATGTATCAACTATATCATCATGTTTATTTTTAAAAATGGTTTGTTTTTTTTGGTTTTCCTCAATTCTAATTTTAGATATATCAAATATTAAATTTTTTATTTTAAATATTAAATTAGGATAATAAATTACAATAGGAAATGAAGTTAAAAATTGTCTTAAATTTTTGTCATCTATTTTTAATAATGAAAGGACAATATTTTTTATTGTATTTCTAATCATTAAATCATTGTGATCATATATACTTAAAGCTTTTTCTAATAATGGAAATTTAGAATAATTAGGAATATAAAAAAAATATAGTGTATCTTTTGTAATTTTTAAACTCAAAGATTTCATAAAATTAACTTGATAAGTTAAAAAATTTTCATCTCCTTCATTGTCAAAGAGAAAAATATCATTTATAATTTTTGATGAATAAAAATAAAAAATAAATATTTCATTTTGAATATTTGTAGTGATAAAACTTATTGATTTCATTAAAATATAATTGATATTTTTCTTTTCAAAAGACATTAATGTTTTATAAATAAATAAAGCATTTTTGTCCCAAAAAATATTGAAATAATCACTTACATTTTTTCTATCTGATACTAATAAAAATCCTTCTATTGTTCTTAATATTTTTTCTAATTCCTTAATATTTTTTTCAGTATAATTCACATTATTAAATTTTTGAAACTCTTCTAAAATATTTGAAAAATCTTTCACAGACATTTTAGAATCATCTGGCAAAACAATTGACATACTAAATTTTTGAAAAATTATTTAATTTTAATTATTATTTAATAAATAATAAAATATTATATATTTATTCATCTTTTAAAATTTTCAAATCCTCTTTATCTTCATTAATTTTGCAAAATTCTTCTTTTATTTTTTCCTTATTTATTTCTATATTTTGATTTTTCAAAACAAATTTAAAGCAGTAAATAACCCAATTTAAATAAATTAAAAAACTAATTGAAATTACTTCAATCAATATCATAGCTAAATGAACTTGGTAATCTTCAGGTTTTGGATAAGATAAACTTAAAATAAAATATAATCCAACACAAATACAACTATAACATATTATTATTTGGAATGCTTTAAAAGAAATTTGAACATTATTATATTTTAAATAAAATATACCTGAGAAAAGGTAAATTGATGAAATTGAATATAAAATACTTTTTAAAATTGAGAATATCATAAATAAAAAAAACATTTGAAAAATTCCTTCTATGAAATTTACTATTGCAAAAAAGAATAAGAAAAAAGATGTAATTTTTATTCCTGTATTAATATCAAAAAATATAAAAAAAAAATTTGAAATTTTTTTTGGATGGAAAAAATAAATAAAAGGTTCTTTTAACGTTTTTTCTTTATCAACTAACTTTTCTTTTTCTTCATTTTCTGTCATTTCAAAATATTATATTTTCAAAAATAAAAATAAGGACAAAATATTTAATTAAAAATATTCAAAAATTTAATTTTTAAATTAATCAATAATAAATAAAGGAATATCAAATAATTCAGAATAATATTAACTTTTTATCTTTTTAAACAAAAAAAAAGATAAATTAATTTAAAAAAATATAAATGGTTAAGTATATGGGGATTGGGGATTGGGGATT
>JAJJKW010002044.1:0-16226 GCA_023805745.1 Isotricha sp. YL-2021b | reverse complement strand
TATATTTTTGGAATAATTTTTCCAGCAATGAATTATATTTCAACATTAAAATATAAAGATACTTTGGGTTCATAAATTTAATATTTATTTTATGTATTTTTTACTTTTTGCAGTTAGTATTGTTGTTAATATAAGATGGGTTGGTGAATCTGTTATTATACCATTTTTAATACTTAATCCAATTTATGTAATTATTCCTTCAATTATTCAATTTTATTTCTTTTTCATAAAAAAATAAAATATGATTAAAAAGATTAATCTACCTAAAATTTATATTTTTATTAGCATAATAATATTAATTATTGTATAATGATTCTAATTATATTTAATATTTTTCAGATTTTTTAAGGATAAATTTTATTAAATTTCTGTTTTTTATATTTTCAATATAATTAAAATATTTAACAAATTGAATATAAGTTAATCATTTTTTATTTATAATACAATTAAACAGTAAATTAAAAGAATGTGAGATTTTTTATTTTGAATTGTATAAAATATTTTTTCAGATGAAATTATTGTTCAAAATATCTTCTTAAATATCAGAAATTGATTTCAAATAGAATATTTTTTTTTTTTTTGAATAATTTTTTTTGAATGATTTTTTTCTACTATTTTCATATCAAAAATATAATTCTTTTATTATTTTCAGTATTCTATTAAGATATGCAAGAAAATAAGCTCTCATTTTAACGAAATACTTTTATAAAACCTTTCTTTTTTAATCCTTGATTTTTTTGAATCTTAACATATTTTTTTATATGATTAATTTTTTTTTAATATTTTCACTAAAGTATCATCTATTTTACTTTCTTATTATTATTATTATGAAATTAAAAGTTTTATTAATATTTAATTGTGTTGAATAATAATATAATTAAAATAAAAATACTAAAAAAATCTTTTGATTATAATTTTTTATATTTTAAACATTATTGAATTTTTATAAATCAAAATATCAGATTTTTTGAAAATCTTGAATCTTTACATAATTCATTCTCTTTCAAATTTTTTTTTGATTCTCCCCCATCATTTTTAATAAATAAAAATGAAAAATTATATTTTATTAAAATTGATAAATATAATTAATAAAAGAATTGTTTTATAAAATTATGATTTTTTGAATAAAAAATAATTTTTTTTTTGATATATATATACAAATTTAATATATATTATTACTAATTCATAAATTGATCAAACAAAAATTATTCTTTGATTAATTAAATTTAAAAATTTTAGTAAAATATAATTTTTAATTTTTATATAATAATTTAATTATATTCAAAACATTTTTTTTATATTTTAATTTTTATAAAAAAAATTTTTATTTTATTATTGTAAATTCTAACTGAATGAAAATAATTCTAATATTTTAAAATATTTAGTATAATCTATAATTTAATATCTTTATTTATTTATTCAAAAATTCTTTAAATATATTTTAAAAAATGAATACACTTATTTTAAATAAAATATTTTCAATTTAAAATATATTTAGATATAATTTGAGCATTTATAATAATCCAATAATGGATAAATATATATAGATATATATATTAGGTTTTATTTTTGAGGTTGTTTTTTAAATTTTCTATTTCATTGTTAATAGTTCCTACTGAATCTTTTTTATTATGGTTTTCAATAATTTTCGCAATATTTTTTAATTTTTGAGAAAAATTATTACCATCTTTATTTTTTTCTTCTTTATTTAAAACAGAAGAAAAATATTCTGAATAAAAAGAATTAGGATTATTTAAATTAAAAGAGTTTTTCTTAATATTATGCCTAATTAAATTAAGTTTACTTAGATTTTCACTACTATTATTTTTTCCATTTATTTTTGTATTTTCACTTCGAACAGAAATACTTTTAGTCATTATATTATTTATACCTATATTTTTATTTGAATTTATCCTTTTACTATTTGAAATATTAGATGATTTCATTGTCTTCATCATATCAATAATAGAAACATTGTCATTTAAATAATTATATTTTGAATTTAAAGGTGATTCATTTTCAGAATTTTTTTCATCATTTTTTAATTTTTCTATTTGGATATACATCATTTTATTTAATTTTCTTCTATTAATAGGAGAATTATTAAATGAATTAAATTTATCTAAAAAACAATCTTTTATATCATTTGATGTCTTTACAAAACTTTTTGTTTGTTTGAAATTTGAATTAGGTAAACTATTTCTTCTATTTAATCCATAATTATTTTTTTGGATAATCTCATTATTGAATTGTTGTTTAAAATAATCAAAATTTTTTAATTTTTTTTCTCCTATTAAAGAAAAATTTTCTAGTTTTTGAATTGAAATAAAATCAAAAGAAGATTTTTTAATAATTGTACTATTTTTAATAATATTATTACTACTATTGAATTTACTTTTAATATTTTGACAATCACAATTTAAAAGCATTAAAATACTATTAGGATATTTTTTTTTAATATTTTCTAAACTTTCTTTATCATTTAAAATAATATGATTACTAAAATTTTGAAAATTCATAATTTCTTTTGGAATAATTCCTTTAGAAATATTTTCACTTTTATTAATTGAAATAGGTTCTTCAAAAGGTAAATTTTCATTATTTATTTCATTTTCAAAATAATAATAATTTGAAGACATTAAAGTTTCATTTTCTTTTGAACTTTTATCAGAAACAAAATCAATGAATTTATTTCCTGGATTTGTAATAACAGTTTTTTTAGAATAAATTGAACTTTTATTTGAATGAGGACTTTTTTCACTATCAGAAGAATATAATTTACTTTCATAATTTGATTTTTGACTATTTTGACTATTTTCACTTTTTAAACTTTGAGAATCTAAAGCAAATTCTTCAATTTCATTAATAGTTTTAATATTATTTTCAACTTTTTTTTTATTTGAATTTTTATCTTTAATTTCTTCTTCTTCTTCTTCTTCATTTTCTTCAATTTCTTCATCTTCATTTTCATCACTTGGAATACTTTTTAATTCCCATTGTTCTTTTTTATTTTTAAAATTATTTATTATATTATTTGCATTTAATAATTTATTTCCTCCATTTGGATCTATTCTAAAATAATTTATTTCATCATTTTCTTTTTTATTTCCTTCATTATGTATTAAAAAAAATTTTAAAGTTTTATTTATTAATCTTTCAATTTGTTCCATATTAAATAAAGATTTTTTTATAATTTTTCTCCAAATTTTTGGGAAACTCATTGATATTTCTACAGCATCTGTTTTTTTTAATAAAAACATTTCACAAGAATTACTTTTTACTTTTACACTTAATGGTGATTTTTTATTTAAAAACATTAATATATCACCAAAATGTTCATTTTTTCTAATTTCAATTATTTTTAAATATTGTTTTTGAGGATTAATAGTTTTACCAAATTTTTCTAAAAATTGATCATCTTTTATTTCTTCTTTTGTAGGAACATCAATTGTATTTGGAATATTATTATTATTTGAAGTTTCAAAAGGTATAATATTTTTTGTTAAATTATATTTTAAAGAAGCTCTTGAATGTCTTATTGTTTGTATTTTATTTATTGTTTCTTTATTTATTATAACTGGAATTGGTATCTCTAAAGAAAGTCTTCCTTTTTTTACAAATATAATTTCATCAATATAATCTCCTTCATTTACTAATTTTTCATTCTTTTCTGCATGAATTGGTTTTAATGCTAAAACTACTCTAATAATAAAATCTGTATTATTAAAATTTTTAAAAAATATAAAATTATGAATTATATCTTTATACATTTCCATTATTAATTTATTTCTTAATGAAAAAGGTAAATTATCAATTATTTCTTGTTTATCTTTTTTTTCATTACTTAATTCATATAATAAAAATCTTGAAATTTTTTCAAAAAGTTCTTGAGGCATTTTTTCATGATTAACTCTAATATTTTGTAATATTTCTATTTTTTTTGAATATTCTAAAGTTTTAGAATCAATATTTTGAACATAATTTGATAAAAAAGAAACAAAGAAAGAATAAATTATAATTCCAACTACTAATAATAATAAATTAAAAATTCTTTCATATAAAGAAATAGAAACTATATCACCATAACCAATTGTAAAAACAGTTGCACAAATATAATATAAAGATGTTATATAAATATCAATTTTATTTTTTTGAAATTCTAAATTATTAACAGAAATCCAATTTGGATGATCTAATTGAGATAAAAAAATAAATATACAAGAAAGTAAATGAACACTTACAAAAAAAATAAATAATGTCATATATAAAATAAACCATTTTAATAATAAATCATCTATTCTTTTCATTTTTTTATGAAGTAAATTTGTAAAAGAATTATGAGTAAAAGTTTTGAAAAGTTTAAATAATCTTATTAATTGAAATAATTGAAGTACTTTCCAAAAATTATTTGTATAAGCATAAATAATTGAATTATTTTTATTATAATAATCCATAATTTTAAAAATTGAATTTAAAGGAATTCCACTTATAAAATTAATTGTAAACCAACTTTTTAAATATTGTTTAATTATTAATTTATTATTTGTAATTAATTGTTCTTCAAAATCATAAAAAGCAGTAAAAAAACCAATTAAAAAATCTGCAAAAAAAAAAAAATCAGTGAGAAAATCTATTATAGAACTTTTAGAATAAAAATTTGGAATTTTATCAATAGTAAAAGCAAATTCAATAGGAGAAACAACTATAGCATAAATAGATAAAAATAAAATAAACATATCAAAAATTATTAAAAAAGTACAATTTGGATTTATATAAAATTCTCCTTCTTCTTTTTCTTCTAAAGATTCTTCATCACTTAAAGAATCATATACATAATTTTTTTGTTTTATTAATCTTCTAAATTGTAATTCTTTTATAACTTTTTCATTTTCATTTATAAAATTTAATTCATTTAAATTATTAACTATATCTTTTTCTTCTTCAAATTTTTTTTCTTTTTCAATTTCTAAAAAACTTTTTTTACTTTTTTGTTCAATTTTTTCATTTTCATCTTCATTACTTCCACATATTGTAATACTTTTTTTTAATCCTTGACAAAGATTATTAAATTTTTCAAATGATTTTTCATTTAAATTTATATAATTTCTAATATCATTATTTTTATTTTTTTTATTTTCTATTATAGTTTGATATTTTTTATGTAATTTATTTTCATTATTTATTTCAATATCATTTTTATTTTCGCTATCATCACTGCTACTATTAATTTTATAATTTTCTAAATTTTTTTTTGTATTTACTTTTGAAAATGTATAAGTATTTGTTTTTGGAATAAAAATATCATCATTTGAATTATCAAAGTTATAATTCACTTTTTTTAAACTTCTTTTTTTTTTATTCAATTTTTTCAAAATCAGATTTTTTTCAAAAAATGAAGAATCATCTAAACTAATTAATTTTGATTTACTATCATCATTATTATTATCATATTTTTTATTTGAATCAATTAATGATTTTAAACTTATTTTTTTTTTAAATAAATTTTTATTATTTTTTTTCTTTTTCTCAAAAAAATCAATTTTATTCTTTTTATTATTTTTCGTGTTAACTGTTCTGATTGAATTTCTTCTATTTTTCATTTCACTATCATAAAATTTATCAATATTAGGTTTATTTTTTGTAGTTTTCATTGTTCTTATTTTTTTAACAATAATATTATCATCATTTTCACTTTGTCCAATATTAAATTCTAATTTTTTCCCATTTTTTTTCTTTTTAAAAGATTTAAATTTAAAGATTTCATTTCCATTTTCTTTTTCATATTTAATTATACTTCTAATTGGACTTTTATCTTCTTTTTCACTATCAATTCCTCCGAATAAAGAATAAATATTTGAAGAATTTTTTTGATTATTTTCTTTAATTTTTTTTAATTCATCATCAATATGAAATATTTTTTTATCTTCAGGATCAACATTAATTAAAAAATCACTTAATAAATGTTTTATATTTAAAGCAGCTTCAGTTAAAGTTTCCAAAGCTTGAGAATTAATATCATATTTATTTTCTTGAAAAATATTTTGTTCATTAAATAATTTTACTGAGTTTATTATACTTTTATTTGAATTTTTTTTGTTACTTTTTAATGAACTTTTACTTCTTTTAAATGTTTTTAAAATTGAAGAAGGAGTATTATTTTTATTTTGTGTTATATTATCTACTTTTTGAATACTATTATATATTTTTGTGGGATTCTCTTCAAATGAAATTTTTCTCATTTTTTTAATTAATAAATTTAATTTTGTTATCAAGTCGTTTTCTTTTTTTGTTTTTTTTGTTTTTTAAAATTTTAATTATTATAATTTCAAAAAACTAAGTTAATTTATAAAGAAATTATTCTAAATAAATAATAGTTTTTTTTTTTTAGTTTATTGAATATAAAAAAAGAAAATTATCTTTACTAAAAACTATATAGATATATTAAATTAGGTGAAAGATTACATTTTTCTAAAAGTGAAAAATTGGAAAAAGTAAAATTAATATTTTAATAATTAATAATAATATAAAAACACAAAATATTTATATTTTTTTTTTACTTTTTTTCTATTATAAAGAAACTATATGAGTTTAATTCAATTGCAATAAATTAATATTAAAAGAAAAACTAATTATATAAAAAATTAAAAATAAATCCTAAAAATTTGGAAAAAAAGATATATAATTGTTTAATCTCCTCAAAAAATAGTTTTAATAATATTTAAAAAATAATTTTTTTATTTTTTATTTCTATTTATTTTGAATTTTTTTATTATATAATGTTGAGGAAAGAAAAAGAAAATAATCAGGAAATTCAAAAAAATTTAAATAATAATTCAGATATTTTGGATGATTATTTTTTTTATACCAAAGAAGACTTTGAATCGAGTGAATCTGAAGAAGAAGATAAAAAAGAAAAGTTAAATGAAATAAATAAATCATCAAAATCATTTTATAACAATGAAAAAAATTCAAATGATGAAAATAAAATTGGGAAAGAATCTTTAACAAAAAATAATAATTCCAAAAAAGAAAATCTAAAATATTATTCTGAAGATGAAGAAGAAATTGATAATAAAGTAGAAGAAAAAGATGAAAATGATAATGAAAAAGATAAAAAAAAGAAATTAAATAATGAAAATTCCTTCAATAATAAAGAAAAAGAGAATGAAAAAGAAGAAAATGTCCGACAATACAAAAGAGGAGGTCCTAGAGGAAATAACACAGGATTTAATCGTGGAAATAACAGAAGAAAAGAATATAATAGAGAAAAAAGTGGAGACAATAGTAGAGAAGAAAGAGAAGAAAAAAGTAGAGAAGAAAGAGGAGAAAAAAGTAGAGAAGAAAGAGGAGAAAAAAGTAGAGAAGAAAGTGGAGAAAAAAGTAGTGAAGAAAGTGGTGAAAAAAGTAGTGAAGAAAGTGGAGAAGAAAGTAGTGAAGAAAGAGAAAAATATAATAGAGGAGGTAATAGAGGTTATTATAGAGGAAAATATAGGGAAGATAATAGAGGAAATAGAGAATATAAGAGAGGAGGTCCAAGAGGAAGTTATAGAGGGAATAATAGAGGAAGAGTTTATGATTATAATAATTCAAGAGGATTTAATAAAGGAAATCGAAATAGATATTATAGAGAAGAAGATAGAGAAAATAATAATGAAGAATTTAGAGATAATAATAGAGGAAGTTATAGAGGAAATTATAGAAGAGGTAATAGAGGAAATTATAGAGGATATAATAGAGGACGTCCAAGAGGAGTATATAAATATAATTATAGAGAGGATAATAGAGAAAGAAATTATAGTAGGGATTATAGTAATAATAAAAATGAAGATTCAAATAATAATAGTAAAGAAAGTTCAAGTGAAAGTGAAAGTGATAGTGAAATGAAAAGAGAATATAAAAGAGGAGGTCCAAGAGGAAATAATAGAGGAGGTCCAAGAGGAAGTTACAGAGGATTTCCAAGAGGAAATAATATGAATAATAATTTTACTAGAAATAATAATAATGAAAAAACAAAAGAAAATTTTAGAAATAGTTCAAATGAAAATGATAGAGAAAGAAAAAGAGGAAGTAATAGAGGAGGTCCAAGAGGAAATAATAGAGGAAGTCCAAGAGGAAATAATAGAGGAGGTCCAAGAGGAAATAATAGAAATTATAATAACTATAATAATAATGATTTAAATGAAAAAAATAGAGAAAGTTCAAGTGAAAAAGAAGAGAATAATAGAAGAGATAATAGAAGAGGTAATCGAGGAGGTCCAAGAGGAAGATTTGGAGGAGGTCAAAGAAGAAATAATAGAAATTATTATTATTATAGTGATGAGGATAATAATGATGATTTTTCTAATATCCCTAATAGAGATCAAAATCTTTTTTATCAAAAATTAATTGAATTATATAGATCAGATATTAAAGATATAATTAAATATTTTTCTAGTATTAATGATATTGAAAAATTAATTAATGAAACACATTTTAATAAAAAAGAAATGATTGTTATGTTCATGAATATTATAAGAAGAATTTCTGAAGATGATTCAAATTCTAACAGTTATATAATTATTTCAACTTTAATTGATAATACTTCTTTTTTTAATGAAGAAGTAAAAAAATATATATTTGAAGGAATTATATCGTATGATTATTTAAAATTTATAAATGATTATTTGATATTTTATAAACAAATAAGGAAAAAATCTCTATTGAAATGTAAAAAATTAAGTTTAGATAATTTAGATGATTTAATTAAAAATTTGAAAAAAAAATGTATTGAAAATTGTGATGGAAAAAACAATGAAGAAAAAGAAAAATTTAATGAAATAAGTTTAAACATTATTGATAATTATAATGAAATAAAAAAGTAATGAAATCAAATAATAAACTTTAATCAAATCAATATTATTAAATAAACATTTTTTAATAAAATTTTAGATTTAAAATTTTATTTAATTCCTCCGAATTTTATTATTATTATTTTATGTAAAAATTTTTAATATATATTAATTAATATAAATATCGTTTAAAACAACAAAATATTCAATTCTAAAAATCTATGATTTTTTATTTTAGAATTAATATTTTAATAAAATCAAGTTTAAAATAAAAGAAGATTTTTGATTAATTTAAAATTAAAATAATATAAAAAATATTATTTGGTTTAATTTTTTTTATTTAAAATTAAGGTAAAAGAATTCATATAATATTTATTAAATAAAGATTTAAATCTGATGATTCAAAAAAATATTTATTTTTTTAAATATATTATTCTTATATTCAGAATCTTAAAGAATAAATTAATTTTATGATATAAAAAATTTATTTAAAAAACATAATTCTTTCATTAAATATATTGAAATAAGTTAATTTTTATTTTAATGATTTTTTATTATCTCAATTATTATATATATGATATATATTTTTACTTTTATGAATACTTACTTTTTTATAAAAATAATTGTTAATTGTTTGAAACTTTTAAAAATTTTTTCGAATTTAATAACATTAAAAATATTAAATAATAATTATCAAAAAAGAATTAAACTTTAAATGGTTATGAGAATAATTCATAAATTATTTAAATCAAATTATTTATAATATATAAAAATTCGATAACTAGCATGTTATTCAGAATGAAATTATAGCTCAAAAAAAAATTATTACAAAGATAATAAAATATTTTTATAGTTTAATGGATAGATAATATTATTATATAAACTAAATAAAATTAAATTAAAATATAATATAATATAATATAAAATGATGAAATCAAACAAATTTTTCAAAATCCAGATACCTCTTTATTAAATTATTCAAATGAGATTCCAAAATTTCAAAACTGGACTGGTAAATCATTCAGATAATATGTTCATTCACAGTATATTTATAATCCTGAATTATTTAAATATAAATATTAAATTTAATATATTGTAAAAATTAAAAAAATAACTATTAATAAATAAATACTTGTTTTATTTAATTAATCAAAAATTTTATAAAAAATCATAAAATAATTATTTATTGTTTGAAATAGATGAAGTCTTTCTTAATAAAGAACATTATGTTATTACTTTTAATCAAAGTTATAATTTGTTCAAATATAACGAAAGAAAAAGAATTTTTTAGGATAACCAAAAATGAGTTAGATTATATGCTTTTTAATTTAACTGAAAACACAAATAATTTAGATTATATATATCTTCAAATTATTTTATGTAATCGATTCGAACCAAAGGCTAGAATTTCAATAATAAATCAGGATGATACAGAAATATTTAAAACAGATATTATAGCTAGTAGGAATGTATTTATAAATATATCATCTCAAATTGGAAAAAATTTAACAATAAATGCTTCATCATCAGATATGTATATTCAATATCAATATATTAAAAATAATGAAAATTATTTATTTGCATCAGGATTTATTCAAGATTATTATTTCTCTGAAAATTCAATTACATTAAATATATATCCTGTAAGAAATAATACTAAAACTATATATGATTTATATTTTATTAATAAAACAAATCTTTTAGAAGAATGCCAAAAATTAGAATATGTATTAAAAAATCAACCAATTAGCTCAGTAGAAAAAACTGGAATTAATTATTTTAATTTAACTTTTGATAATATTAAATATACAGATGGATATTACCTTCTTAAAGGAAATAATATTGATGATATTAGTTATACTTATTTTTATCATGGAATAAATATTGTTCAAAAACAAGGCCCTTTTATTTCATCTAATAGTGAATTTTTTCAAATAAAAACTGAATCAAATAAACACTATTCCTTATTTAATTGTACTCAAAATATAGAATCTAAAAAATATCTTAGTGTTCAAATTTTTTTATGTAATCTCGAACCATATTCCCATTTTTCTATTTTAAATGAAAAAGATAATTTAGAATTTTATGATACTGATATTATTAGTAATAGACAAGTTAATATAGATATATTTAATTCTAATAAAATAAAAATATTAGCAACTTCTCCAAAAATGTATTTTCAATATCAATTTATTGATAATGGGAATTATATTTTTCCAATGGGAATAATTAATACATTTGATTCAAATCTTAATGATAATTCTATAAATTTAAATATTACTCCTGTTATGAACAATAGTTATAGTACATATGAATTATATTTTTCAGATAATTTGAATTTTACCAATAATTGTGAAAAATTAGAATATACTTTAAATAATAAACCTATTTCAAGTTTAAATGTTTCTGGTATAAATATATTTTCTTTAAAGTTTACTTATAATTTAATAGCTAATGAAGATAAAAATGTCAATGGATATGCTTTTATAAAAGCAAATAATATAAATGAAACTAATTATACTTATTTTTATGAAACTATAAATATTAGTGTTCATTACCAAAATAAATCTCTTTCTAAGGGTCTAACATATTTTCTAATAATATTAATTTCTTTAATTTTAGTTTTTCTAATCATTTTTATATTAAAGAAAAAAAGAATAATATGCCCTAATAACGATTTAACTGAAGAGGAGATTTCAAAAAAAGAATTAATGAAAGTTTAATAAATATGATTTTTCTTTCTTTATTTTGAATGAAAAAGACATTTAGGATTTATTTTATTTAATAAGAATTGTTAAATATAACTTTAAACATTAGATATTAAATGAATTTTTTATTTCATTTTATTTTATCATTTATTTAATTTAATAATTTATATTTATTTTTAAAATTAATAATTCAATCAATGAAATTCATAAATTTTAGATTTATTATATTCATTAAATTAGAAATATGAATAAGCCAGAATAAAAGATTTTCATAATTTTTTAAATCTGATATTTTGAAAATATAAGGAATTAGATTATTTTTTATTCCTTTAACCTTAAATACTATTGTCAAATTAAAGATTAAAGTTTGAATATTTTCAATATAATAATATGAAGCAATAAGTAAATTAGGATTATCAACGTTATTTATTTCATTTTTTTTTTGGAAATATATAATAGTCTTTCATTTGAATTTATACCTTAAAATAGGTATTTTGATTATCAAAAAAAATAATGAATTAAATTTACTATACCTAGAAAAATAATATTCAAATTTTATTTTATGTCTTTAAAAGATTCTATTAAATAATTTTTATTAATTTCAGGAAAAGTTAGATTATAAAAAGTTATATCTTCAGAATTATGAAGAAATTTGATATTTTTTGAAATAATTGAATTTGACTTGATTAATATTTTTCATTTATAAACATTCCTTTAATATGCTTTTTTGATATATCAAGATAATAAATATCTTCATAACCATTTTTAATAAAATAACAAAATAAAATAATATTTTTTACATTTGAATTAAAGATTGATAAATTCTTTTTCTTTTTCTATTTATAATAATTCTATTCTATTACTTAAATAAAAATTGTTTATATAATTTTCAGTTTGTTTTTTATTTATTAATAAATATAAATAATCATCTTCATTAAAACATTTTATTTATTCAAATATTTCCAAAATGATAGTTAAATTTGATATATGTTTTTACAATAATTGATAATTATGATTGGAGCTTTACAATCTAAACATTAGTTTATAATTTTTTTCTTTTTAAAAAAAGTACAGAAGAATTATTTTAAATAATGAAATAAAAATATTATTTTTTATTTAAATTATTTAATATAAACAATTCTTTTATTCAGGTGTATAAAAATAAAAATATATTTAATAACTTTTTCGATAAAAAATGAATTTCTTGAATATCAAATAATTAAAAAACTTTAGAAGATTGGATAACATTAAATTAAAGAACATCAATTCTTTATTCTAAACTTTTATTTTTAAAATTTTTAAAGAAAACAATCAAAATCGATGATTTTTAAATAACTAAAATAAGTAATAAAAGTATATTAAAAAATTTTATATAATTATTTTTCTATCAACAATTGAAAAAATTTTGTGAATTTAAAATGAAAGGTTCACTTAAAGAAACTTTATGTAATAAATCTAAAAACAATAATAAATTTAATATAGAGGATTCAAACAATAAAGACATAAAAAGAAAAGATATAATTAAAACTAAGATATTATTTTTATCACAAATGATTTGGTTCTTCTATATTTTAATATTTATTTTATCTGGATTTATTTTTCCAAGATATCATCCAGCTCAAACCTTTACATCAAAAAATTCTACAAAAGATTTTGATAAAAATGAAGAACCATTAATTTATACTCATGTTTCTGATATTCATTTAACAATGACAATGCCTGAAAGAACAATAGAATTAAAAAAGATTTTTAAAATAATAAAAAAATACAATGTTAATTTTCATTTATTTACAGGTGATTTAGTTCATAATTATAAAACTAAATTATTTCCTAAAGTAGGAGTTCAAGTTCTTGAAGATTGGGAATTATATAAACAAGTATTAAATGAGGAATTTAAAAATGAAAGTATAATTGATGTTGGAGGAAATCATGATGTATGGGCAATAGATGAATTATTTTCAAAAGAAAATTTATATTTAAATTATTCATTTATATTTAATCATTCAAATGTTAAAAATGAAGATGATTATTTTATAAAAAAATTAGAATATAATAATATGAATTTTATATTAATTAATAATTACAGATTTCCAGTTGCACATCCACCATATGGTTTTTATGCATATCCTAATAAAAATCAATTAGATAAAATTGAAAAAGTAATTTCAGAAACAAAAGATGCTATTGTAGTTACTCATTATCCAGTAGATTATAATTGGGATATGACTTCAAGTAATAAAAAATCTTTTGAAGATATTATGAAAAATAAAAATGTGAAATTAATGTATAGTGGACATTTACATCCAAGAAATACAATAATTATTCATCATGGTCTTGGAGCTGTTGAATATATTGCAATGGCTTTAAAAGATTATGGATTTGGATTAATTACTATTGATAATGGAAGACATGTTTATAATACTATTAAACCTTTTAAAAATATACAATTCATTTTTATTACACATCCTATTCCTTTATCTGATATTTCTAATCATCAAATATTTAATTTAAACAATTTTCCTATTAGAGTTATTTCTTATTATGATAAAGAAATTGATATTTATGTTAAAGGAGATTTTAATGGTAAATTAAATTTAGTTAAAAAAATGAAAAATAATGCATTTTTATATCAACTTGATGTTCATTGTGAAAAAAATGGAATTTATAATATTGAAATATATAATAATAATTATAATTTTTCAATTAAAAGAAAATTTTATGTTGGTGATAAATATACTAATCAAAAAGAAAAAACAATTAAATTACAAAGAGGATATTATTTCTTAAGATCAACAATTATAATTTTTTATTTATGTTTATTTATTATTTTATTTCCTATTAATGGATATTATATTGATTCAATAGATAAATTTATTAATGATGAAAATACTTCAAAATTAGATATAAATAAATTGATTAATATATTATTTTTATCACCTTTAATTATGAGATATAGAATTCAAAAAACTCAAAAAATTTATAGAAATATATTATTTATATTTTTATTATTAATTTTTATTATTCCAATGCATTTTTATAAACCTATTAATAACCAATTTGGATTTTCTTTATTTTTTTATATTTATATTGGTGGAAAATTCCAATATGAAAGATGGTGTGTTCAATTTTGTTATGTTTACATTTTTGGAATAATTTTTCCAGCAATGAATTATATTTCAACATTAAAATATAAAGATACTTGGGTTCATAAATTTAATATTTATTTTATGTATTTTTTACTTTTTGCAGTTAGTATTGTTGTTAATATAAGATGGGTTGGTGAATCTGTTATTATACCATTTTTAATTCTTAATCCATTTTATGTAATTATTCCTTCAATTATTCAATTTTTATTTCTTTTTCATAAAAAAATAAAATATGATTAAAAAGATTAATCTACCTAAAATTTATATTTTTATTATAATAATAATATTAATTATTGTATAATGATTCTAATTATATTTAATATTTTTCAGATTTTTTAAGGATAAATTTTATTAAATTTCTGTTTTTTATATTTTCAATATAATTAAAATATTTAACAAATTGAATATAAGTTAATCATTTTTTATTTATAATACAATTAAACAGTAAATTAAAAGAATGTGAGATTTTTTATTTTGAATTGTATAAAATATTTTTTCAGATGAAATTATTGTTCAAAATATCTTCTTAAATATCAGAAATTGATTTCAAATAGAATATTTTTTTTTTTTTTGAATAATTTTTTTTGAATGATTTTTTTCTACTATTTTCATATCAAAAATATAATTCTTTTATTATTTTCAGTATTCTATTAAGATATGCAAGAAAATAAGCTCTCATTTTAACGAAATACTTTTATAAAACCTTTCTTTTTTAATCCTTGATTTTTTTGAATCTTAACATATTTTTTTATATGATTAATTTTTTTTTAATATTTTCACTAAAGTATCATCTATTTTACTTTCTTATTATTATTATTATGAAATTAAAAGTTTTATTAATATTTAATTGTGTTGAATAATAATATAATTAAAATAAAAATACTAAAAAAATCTTTTGATTATAATTTTTTATATTTTAAACATTATTGAATTTTTATAAATCAAAATATCAGATTTTTTGAAAATCTTGAATCTTTACATAATTCATTCTCTTTCAAATTTTTTTTTGATTCTCCCCCATCATTTTTAATAAATAAAAATGAAAAATTATATTTTATTAAAATTGATAAATATAATTAATAAAAGAATTGTTTTATAAAATTATGATTTTTTGAATAAAAAATAATTTTTTTTTTGATATATATATACAAATTTAATATATATTATTACTAATTCATAAATTGATCAAACAAAAATTATTCTTTGATTAATTAAATTTAAAAATTTTAGTAAAATATAATTTTTAATTTTTATATAATAATTTAATTATATTCAAAACATTTTTTTTATATTTTAATTTTTATAAAAAAAATTTTTATTTTATTATTGTAAATTCTAACTGAATGAAAATAATTCTAATATTTTAAAATATTTAGTATAATCTATAATTTAATATCTTTATTTATTTATTCAAAAATTCTTTAAATATATTTTAAAAAATGAATACACTTATTTTAAATAAAATATTTTCAATTTAAAATATATATAGATATAATTTGGGCATTTATAATAATCCAATAATGAATAAATATATATAGATATAT
>JAJJKW010002043.1:0-16249 GCA_023805745.1 Isotricha sp. YL-2021b | reverse complement strand
TAAATAACTTTATTTAACGCCGCGATCTCATGCAAAATACTATTTGCCTCGTCAACTGCACTTGCTACATCAGAATTAACGGCCTTTGCGTAATTATCAAAGCCGTTAGTGACAACATCAAGCGCGTTGCTTAAAGACTGCGCGGACTCGACTAAACTGCGTCTTGCTGCCGAACTCTCCGGCGTCTGCTGCACGCTCTGAACAGCCGAGTAAAAATTATCTAAAGCCGTGCGCACACCTTCTGAATCAGGCTCGGCAATATAATTTTGAATTGCGTCGTATAAATCATTTATCTTTTCCCAGTAGCCTAAGTCAGCTTGATTAGTTCTGTACTGCAAGTCCAAAAAATCGTCGCGTATGCGTTTAATCTCGTTTACAGTGACGCCCTGTCCCAACTGGCCGGTATTGGGAATATCCTGCGGCGTAACAGTCGCATAATTCACGCGCTGGCGGGAATATCCCTCGGTGTTCATGTTGGACACGTTGTGACCGACCGTGTCCATGCCCAGCCTGAAAGCGTTTAACGCCCTTTTCCCCATTTCTATACCGGCAAATGTGCTCATTTTATTTACTCCTTAACATTTTTAAATAAAATTTTTAAATTTATTTTTATTCTTAACCTGTGAAATTTAAATCAGAATTTAAAGACGACTGCGAATTTTCGCCTGCAAGCCTGCGCCACTCTGATATTAACATAGCACTATACTTTTCGTTATGCTCTATCAAGCCGCTCAAAATTAACATTTCAGATTTTAAAACAAAAACGGACTGCGTAAGTCTATCCGCAGCCGTGTTAAATTCTATTCGCTCGCTGTCCGTCATTGCCGCGCTTAAAGAACTTGCTTTTGGAGCGCAGTTAAATTTTGCGGCTAATCTTTTGGCTAAATCATCGCGCTGATTTTCTAATAACTGCGCCTCGAAAAATATTTCGCGGGTCTCGTCCATTAAATCATTTAAATTATTTACAAACTCAGAGCCTCGCTGATTATTTATCTTTAAAGCCTCGCGCTGTTCGCGTATGACGTCGGCCAGATCGTCCATGCAGTCGGCCTCGTCAAGCATTAAATCTATAAATTCTTTAATCTCAGGCATTTATTAATTAATATTATCAAGCATTCCTGCCACGATTAAAGCATGAGCGACTTTGTCCAGCGGCGGATTATAAGTCCCGTTGTCTATCTGCTCCTTAAATTTCGCAACGACATCCTCACGAACGTCCGGCGTGTTTTTAAGCTCGGCGTTAATCTTCGCTAACTGCACAGAAAAGGAGCTGAAACTGGCTTCGTCCGAGCTCTCGGAACTTGCAGTATTAAAGCCAAAGCCGTTATAAACGCCTCCAGACGCCTTCTTTCTATTTAATGCACTCACGCTGTACTGGCCTGATATTTTATTAAGTCCGGTCATTTAAAGCACGCTCCTTTCCGTTTTGAAAATTTTAAATTTAATCACTTGCAATTAATTCTAATTTATTATTCTCTACACTTTCATCATTGATAGAATTTGACACAATATTATCATCATCAGTTTGACCTAAAATATTATATTCAATTTGTTTGTTATTTTTACCTTTCATAACATTTCTAAAAATATAAAGTAAAAATATAATAAAAATAATTCCAAAAATTTTTAATATTTTCTTTAAATAAAATGAAAATTTATTATCATTAATTTTCGATATATTATCATCTTTTTTTAAAATAATTTCATCACAATATTTCCCTTTCCATCCAAAATCACAAATACATTTTCCAATTTTATAGTCACAAATTCCATTAAAACATTTTTCACATTCTAAATATTTTTCATTATTATGTCTATCATTAATATAAATATTATTATTCAAATTATTTTTTTCACTATTAGAATCATCAATTAAATCTTCATTTGAATGTTCTTCTTCTATACATTTATTATTTTCAATTTTTCCTTCACAATAATCACAAAATTTTCCTGAAAAACCATCAAAACAAGAACAAATATATTTTTTAAACATTTGATCATAAAAATATTTTCCATGACCATTACAATTTTGATAAGATTCAATAATATCTTTATAATCTAATTCTTCATTAGAAGAAATTTCTTTTTCATTTTCTTCACTTATTAATTTTGAAACAATATTATTTATAGATAAATCACTTTCATCTTCAATTGGATTATCATCTAAAATTTGTGTATTTTTTCCTGTTTTTATATAAATTTTATCAGTGAAAATTCCTGTATCTCCAGAAAAATAATATTGAGAACTATCATAAATAATAAACTCTTCTAATCTAAATTCATATTCTGTATTATCTTCAAATATTTCATTTTTAAAAATAATATACCATTCTTTATTATTTATGTCATTTGCCGATGTTACTTTATAAGGATTAATTTTAGGATTTTTATTCATTTTATCTTCTTCCCAAGAAAAAATAAAAGATAAATTTTTAGTTTCATTTATTGTTTTTCTTATATAAAAAGCATTTTTTATTTCATCTCTATTAAACATCATTGTTATTGGTTCTTTTTTTCTTGTATAAGGTGATTTATTTAAAGAAATTTTAATATTTAAATCTTGACCATTTATTTTATATATTTCATTTCCAGGAGGATAAATAAATATAACTTCAGGATTATCAAATTTATTATTTTTAACATCTATTATAAATGTATAAGTAAATGGAATACAAAGAGGAATTTTATTTATATTTTTTTCACTTGTTGAAGCTTTTAATATATTTGTTATATTATGCCAAGCATTTTCAATAATATAAATAGAATAATCATCAAATATTTCTTTACTTTCAACATTATCTGAATTAGAAATTATTGCTTCTAATAAAATGTGATTCTTGAATGATTTTTTTTTATAATCAAAATAAGGAGATGATCTTTTAATTATTTTTTTTCCTTTTAATAATAAAATTTGAAAGTTACTTATTATATTTTCAAAACCTAAATCTATTAAAATATGATAAGTTGATATATTATTATTAAAATATTCACCTGGTGATAAAATAAAATCTATTTTATATGTTAAAATTCCTTTTGAATTTGATTTTGAAGAATATTCTTTTTCTGTAAACATAGAATAATTTAATTTTTCTATAAATGATTTATCACTTATAATTCCTATATTTTGATTTGGTTTTTTTAAAGTTATAATTTTATTATTGTTAACTTGGCATTTAAATTTATTATATAATTTATCTATATCATCTATTAAAATATCTAAATCATATTTAGGACAAATTCTTTCACTTATTGAATCTTTGACATTTGACAATTCTAATGTATAATTTTGTATATTTTTTTCTAAATGAAAATAAGTTTTTCTATCATTTAAATCTTGACTTAATAAACTTAGTTTTGGAATTTTATAGTTTATTTTATATTTATTATTCTGAAATTGTTTATATCTTATTCTAGGATATATTGAAAATTCATTTGGTTGTGTTACATATGTTGAAATTAAAATTAAACTATTATAATTAATTCTAATACCAATTTCATTAATATTTTTTTTATATTTTGATTTTTGAGCATTTTTAAAATATAATGCATTTGGCAAATGAAGAAAATAATGACCATCATTATGAATATTTTTATTTGGTAATAAACTTATAGGAATAATATTACCATCACATTTTTTTATATTATAATAATAATTCTGATTTTTCTCATCTCCTAAAATTTGTCCTTTTGAAATTATTTTTTTATCAATTTCAATTATATGAATATTTATATCTAACATTAAACAAGATAATTTATTATTATCAACAATAATATCTTCATCTAAAACAAATTGTAAAGTATAATTTCCTCTTGGTAAGATTAAATCTAAAAAACCAATATTATTATTAATTTTCATATAATAAATATTATTATTATCTGTAATAATATTTAACATAAATTTATTAAATATATAGTCACTTCCAATTTCACAAATTACTCTATTACGATTTGAATCTTTTAATATTAAAGTTGAATTTGAAATAATTTTTGATTTTATATCATTTCTTCTTATTGTAAATTTAGGATTAATATATCTAAACTCATTTGTATTTTCTTCTGTTTTAATTATTAAAGGAAGATAATTAGTTTCACATTGATGATAAGTTGAAATTATATCATTATATTTATAAACTTGATTTATTCTATAAATTGGAGAAATTCCAATATATAATCTAATTATTTTTGATAATAATTCATTGTCATTATAAGGCTTTAAAATACCATTTTCAATTGTTCTATTTAATTTAACCACTAAAGTATAATTTCCTTGTTTTAATAATTTATTTTGTAAATTTGAATAATCAGTAAATTTATCTATTGCAATTTGAACATTATCAATATCATCATTTTCTAAATCAATATTAAAATCACAAACTGATTCATAATTTAATGAAAATGGAATTGTATTAATTAAAAATAAACTTTTTGGACCATTTTTATAAGTATTATTATATCTCATATAATAATTGTTAATATAATTAATATAAGTATTTTCACCATAATTTATCATATATTTTGGTTCATTTAATGTATAAGGTAATCTTACTGGAATATCAAGATTATCTTTTATCATTTCTATTTTATTAATTAAATCTTTTATTCTATAATGATTACTCGATTTTTTTGCTTCTATTTTTAAGTCATATAAAGCACAGAAAGAATTTTCTTTAAAAGATATTTTTTGCTTTGGAATAAATAATTCAAGATAATAAGAACCTTTTGGTAAATTTTTTATTAATAAAACACTTCTTTTCTCATATAATTCACTATGAGAAATTAAAGAATCTGTATTTGAATCTTTTAATAATATATTTAATGGAGGAATTATTAAATCATGTATTATTTCAAATTTAAAATCTATTGGTTTAGATACTAAAAATTCTTGAAATTTTATAGAAGTATCATTATTATTATGAATTAAATAAATATATCTTTTTTCTAATGAAGAATCATATTTAAAGAATTGATTTTTATTTTGATATTTAACAGGAAGAATTTGAGGTAATGGTTTTAAATTATTTAAATTAATATAATTATTATTATTATTATGTGGACATTGGAAATTAAAAGGTTTTTCTATTGCAATTTCCATTTTAAAAGTTTTACATTTATTTTTATTAAATTCTTGTGAAATTGAACTTCTTAAATCAATATATCCTTCATATTTAATAATCATCATATAATTAAATTTATCTTCAATAATTTCCATTAAATTAGCAAAATTATTTTGATAATTTGTAGAGAAAGTAATTAATTTATAATTTTCATTAGAATTTATTTTTTGTTTATATAATATAACCTTAATTTTTACAAAAACACTTTCTATATAAATTCTAAAAATTGCTCTATTATATCTCATTAATTTAAATTTTATTCTATCTTCTCCTTCTCCAGCTGTTGGGATAATATATTCATCAATAATATTTATTTCAGAATTAAATAAAATATATCTTAAAGAATCAAAAACTTTTGGTACAGAAATACCAAATTTTCTACAAATATAATTATTTGATAATTTAGAATTAGAAGAAAATGGATTTAATTTAATATAACCTTCATCAGTAAATAAATTTAATAAATCATTTGAAACATTTATAAATTGAATATCAAAATGAATTTCTATAAATTTACTCGTAATTTTTTCATCAGTTGTTGTACTTATAAAATGAATTTTTCTATAATATTGAATAGATAAAGTATATCTTCCAGAAGGAAGTCTATGAGTAATTATTATATTAAAATTTTTTTTGTGAGTTGGACTATAAATAATTTCTCCTTTTGTATCTCCTGATTTATAATAAATTAAATATATAGAAGCATCAATAAAAAGAAAATCACTTTGAATATAACCTATAATTTTTAATTTTTTATTATCTTTTTCTTCAATAACAAAAGTTAAATTTTTGAAAGTTATTAATTGATTTATTGGTTCTAAATTATTTTTTTCTTCTATATTTATTGGAAGTTCAGTTTTTATAATATATGTAATTTCATCTAATGGTTTATTATATAAATCTCCTATAGTTTTTATTAAATGATTCATAAAATTAAATTTTTTAGAATTTATAGGAAAACCATTTTTATCAAATTTATTATTATACTTTTCTAACATATATTTAATATTATTTTGAATTTTATCAAAAGTCATCATTGCAAATTCAATTTTTACACTTTCACATTTTGTAAAACCAAAAGAATTAGGATAAAACTTAAATTGAATTATATAACTTCCTCTTGGAATTTCTGCAAGTAAAATTAATTCATTATTTAAATTATTTGATTTAGCAACAATATTTTTTTTATTATTTGTAATCTTATATAATATTAAATCAACTTTAACTCTTCCAGGAATTATTAATAATCTAAATAAATAACTTTCACTAATATTAAAATTAGTAAAATGAATATTATTTTTTATTCTATCAACTCTAAAAGAATCTAAAATATGAAATCCAGATTTTTTAATATAATTTATATCTCCTAAATAATCTTTATTATTTAAATTATATGGTAATTCATTACTCGAACAAAGTGAATTTGAAGGATTTGAAGATAAATCTATAATATTATTTTTATTATTTGATAATCTCATTGTTACTTGATAAATTAGACAAGTATTTTTTTTATAATTTAAATATTTTGCATTTTCTAAAATTTCTGGAAAAGGATTTACATCATAAAACCATATTCTATATAATGTATCACTTGGTAAAATTCTATTTAAAGTATATGAATTAAATTTTTTACTTCCTGAAAAACAATAAATTGAACATATTGGTTTATTAAATTGATAATCTGAAAATAATTCTTTTATTTTTTTCGAAGTTAAAGTTTTTTTTTCTTTCATTTCTTCAAATTTTTCTTGAATATTTTGATTAATTTCTACAATTTCTAACATAATTCCAATTTGACTATGTAAAAATTTACTATTAATATTTAATTCAATATTAAATTCTCCATTAATTATATCTGGAATATATAAATATTCATAATGGAAATAATTTATATCTTTTTCTTCATTTCTAATATGAATATAATTTCCATTAAAACCTTTATTAATTTCATTATAAAAATTTGATTTTTCATCATAATAATTTAAATCATTTGGAATTAATGGTTTATTATTAATTTCTTCATTATTATTACAAATATTTTTAAAATTACTTAATAAAATATTTGTATTTTCAATTTCTCTAGAAATTTCATTTATTTGAAGTTCTAAAAATATATTTTTACAAGAATCATCTCCTGAAAAATCATTAAATAAATCTTCATTTTTAATATTTCCTCCATTAATTAAATCTTTAATGACAAAAACTAAAAAATATTCATTTTGATCAGCAATAAATTCAATTAAAGAAACTGTTTCATAACCATTTGGTCCTTTTAAAATTTTAGAATTTTTTAATATATTTTTATCTTTATCTAATAAATATATATTTACATTAAAATTCTCTTTTGATTGTTCTATAAATATTTTAACATGAGAAATTGATTTTAATGTAAATGAAGTTATATGATTTTTTCCTTGTAAATTTTTAATTGAATATTTTCCTGAAATATGCATATTTCCATCTAATTGAAGATAACCCATTTTATCTAATGAATTTGGAATAAATTGAAATTCACAATTATTATCTTCCCTTTTCATTTGATTTTCTTTTTGAATATTAATGAAATTTTTTCTTCTAATAGAAGAAGAAATTTTTCTACAATTTGGATATTTTAAATTTTTATTTTTACATTGATCACATTTATCACCAATAAATTCATCAGAACATAAACATTTAATATTATTATTATCATTATTATTATTATTATTATTATTATCATTATTATTATTATTATTATTATTATTAAAAGAATCAGAATAACATTTTCCATTATCATTACAATATTTTTTATTACAATTTTCAATAGAAATACATTTACCTTTTATCATAAAAAAACCATCAATGCAATTATAACAATTATTTCCTGAATAAGGTTTTTTACAAATACATTTTTTATTATCATAAGGATCACAAGAATATTCTATATTCATATTTTTATTACATTCACATGTTTTTGTACAATATCTATGAATATTTGGTTCATCTGATATTAAAGGTATATTTTTATCATTTAATGTTTGAAATCTTTTTAAATTAAATTTTAAAAAATAACACATATTAAAATCTAATAAATTTTCATTAAATGTAACTTGGAATTTATCTTTAATTAAAGCTATATTTGATGAATAAATTTTCTTATTTGAATCTATTGTATTTTCTAAATAAAAAGAATGATTTAAAGGAAGTGTTTCTTTATTTAATTCATTATTATTAATTAATACTTTATTAATTTCTTTTTGAAAGTAAATTGTCAAAATTAATTTTTCATTAACTTTTTGTGATGATTTCATAGGAGGTTCAATCATTATAATTTTATTTTCATCATCTGAAAATTGAGAATTATCATATGATCTTCTAATTGGAATACTTTGGAAATTTAAATTAAAAGAAAAACAAATATCAGAAATAATATTAGTATAATTTGTAGTATAAAGTAATTGAAGTAATTGATTAGATAAAATATTTTGTGTAATTATTAAATAATATTGTCCAGGAGTTAACATAATACTTATTCCACTTTGAAGATAAATATCATTTTCTTCATTTGGAATTTCATTTATAATCCAATTTCCATTTGATATAACATTATTAGAATCAGAAATATTTAATATTTTAAAAGAAATATCATTTGATAAAAATTTATAATTTGAATATGCAGTAAAAGTTATTTCTTTTTCAATATTTAATTTTATATTAAATTCAAATGGTTCATTTATTTTACCAGTTGAAATTTTTCCATTATTATTATATTTAAAAGTATTTATTATTTTTGGATTATAAAATCTTTTTTTATCTAAATTCTCTTTAGTTAATATTTCATTTCCTCTAATAGTAAATTTTTTTTCATTTATATTTTTAAAATTATCATCACCTTTTAAATTAATTTCATTATTAAATAAATTTATTTGAGAATTAAATAAAGGAACATTACTTTCACATTGTAAATTAGATTTTAAATTTTCTAAAGGTTGAATTTCAATTTTTAATTGAAATCTATTACATGAATAACTTAAATTTATATGTGAAATTTTTAAAATATAAGGTTGATGTCTCATTTTTAATCTCATAATAAAACTTTCAATTTTTTCTTTTCCTTCAGTTTGTATAATTGAACTTTTATCATTTCTATTATAAAATAATTCTATTTTTCCTCTATTTTCTTCTTGTGAAATAAACATTATTCTAATAATAGAATTTTCACTAATAATTAATTCAGTAAATTCAATATTTTTTTCTATTTTTAAAATTTGATTATAAATTAAACTTCCATCAACTTTTTGAAATTTATATAATTTATCATTTAAAATAGGAGCTCTTGAAAAATCAGAACAAGAAGTAATCCATCCAAATTTAATAGTATTTAATATTTCATTATTATTATCATTATCAAAATTAATATCAGAACTATCATAACAATAAGGATAAAATTTTTCTTTATTAATACAAACATTACAAAAATTAATAGTAGGAAAACCATTTTTAGTTTTAAAACCATTATTACAAATACAAGGATTTTTAATATTAATATCATAAGGATCAAAAACAGATCCTTCAATTTTACAATGACCATTTCCACTACAAGTTTCTAAATCATTACATTTTACATTATTTAATGAATTTGGTATACAAAAATTATCATTTGTTCTTATAAAACCTTCTTCACAATCTTCACATAAAATTCCTTTATATGGAAATTTACATTTACATTTTGAATTTAAAGAACAAATAAATTTAGAATTTGGATTACATGTACATGACATTATACAATAAATATGATTTTCTTGATTTATTATTAAATCATTTATTTCATTTAAAGTTTTTGATTGATCATAATATAATTTATAACATTTTCCTGGAGAAAAATTATTATTTAATTCAAATGTATAAGTTATTGAATTTGAATGGAAATTATTTATATATGATGGAAATATAAAATCACCATATGAATCTAAATAAGATGAATCAAATTCTTTTAAATATATCATTTTTTCCATTTGAAAAACTTGAGATGAAGATGTTATATAATCAAATGAAAATTGTATATTTAAATTTAAATTATTTCCTAATCTTAAATTATTCATATTTGATGGATTTAAACTTATAATACTATTTGAATTTAAATCTTCTATTCCTAATTTCATTAATTCACTATCTTTATTATCATTATCATTATCTGCTACTTTTGAATTTTGTAAATTTAATAAAGTAAATGTTATATCTAAATCAAATCCATTACATATATTTTCCATTTCTTCTTTTGTAAAAATAGTTTCTAAATAATTTGTAAAAATATTATGAAATATTAATTTAATTGTATAATCTCCAGATTTTAAATTCACATTTATATTTTTATTTATCCAAATTCCATTTTGATGATTTTTATCAATTTTTTCATTTCCTAAAATATATAAATTTGAATTATCATTTAATGAAATATCCATTAAATTATCTGAATGAATATATTTTAAAGTAATATCTACATTTGATGCATACTTTAAATTTATATTTATAATTTTATTTAAATTTAATGTTTGAGAATTTAAAATAAAACCTTTACTTTCTTTTACATAAGATGAAAATTGATATGATTTTGTTTTTATTACTTCAATATAATTTGGAATTGGATTTTTATAATATAAATCTTCATCTTTTTCTTTACAATTGACATATATTTCTTTATAAGTGTTTTTTGGTATTATACTAAAAAATAAATTAAATGATTCACATTTTTTTAATGATTTATCAAACATGATATCTAAATAATAATTATATGTAGAGATATAATTTTTTTGTTTATCATCAAAAGAGAAATAATTAATTGTTTTTTTATTAGATATTTCTGCTATAATTAAACCATTATAATAACTTTGACTGAATTTAAAATAAGAATATTCTTTATAATATATTTCAATAAAAATATTATTAGAATTAATTTTATAATTTGGATTTACTTGAATAAAAATAATAGAATCTTGAATTATTATAAATTCTGTTCTTAAAGATTGAGTAATTTTAGGTAATAAAAAATTACCATATAAATACATTTCTCCTGTAATTTTATCTTGAATTTTTCCATATTTTTTTAAAATATCATTTTCATCAATATTTTTAGTTAAAAATAAATGATTTGGTAATTTATCAGAATTTTCACAAAAAATTTTTCTAGTTTCTTGTTTTTCTGCTAAAACATTATAATAATTATAAGTTATTGTTGCTGTTGAACATATTGAAAAATCAGGATATCCTCTTGAAATAAAATCAATTTCATAATCAGTATTTTTTAATATATCTAAATTTATCCAAATAAAATTTTCACTTTTTGTTATTTGACTTGGAACTAAAATTCTTTTTCCATTTATTATTTTATAAGGAATAAATGTATATAAAGGATCAATATATGAATTATATATCATTTCAAATTCAAATTTTGTATTTCCAATTTGATTTTTATTTATTTTGAAAACTTTAATTAAATGAGAATTTTCTCTATTTTTTATTTTTGATGAAGATAAAGAATTTAAGAATATTATTCTATTATAATTATCAGAAACATCTTTTTCAATATCAGTTAAACTTTCCATTCCTCTTTCTACACAATTTTCTTCATTTTTTAATTCATTTATATTATAAATTTCATTTATTGGAAGAACAGATAAATAAACATCAAAATAATAACATAAATGTTCATATTCAGCATTTTCATTTTTATAACTCTTACGTTCATTTAAATTAAAATAAATTTCAATTGAATATTTTCCAGGTTCTAATACATTAACAAAATAATTATTATGTTTCCCACTTTTAGAACTAATAATTTGTATTTGATTATTATTTTCTTTTATTAAATTTATTTTATTATAATAACCAAAACCATCTTCATCAGGAATATAAAATTTAAAAAAAGATTTTTCTTCTATTTCAAAACTTCTTGAAATTTTCTCACTTTTTATTTTAAATCTTTGCATATTATTCATAGAAAAAAGAGTATCTTTTGAAATAAAACCTGGATAACTTAAACTTTTTGGTATTTCTATATAAGGACAATTTTCATTTTCACTAAAACTTCCTTTTATATTTGACATATATGATTTATTTTCTATTATAATTTTTCCTGTAAAAGCAACACATAAATTATTATTTAATATATCTAAAATTTTTTTATCAATAATAAATGGATTAATTCCAAATTTTACTTTATATTTTCCATATTGTAATAATAAACCTCGAATTGATAAAATATTTTCATCTTCTAAATCTTGAGTAGCTAAAATTTCATATATTATTCTAGAATTATTTTGATTTAAATTATTATAATTCATAAAAGGAAAAAAATCATTATTTTTCCCTTGTTCAATTAAATATATTTTTGCAAATAAATTTATAGGTAAACCATATGGAGTTTCTAATAATAAAGTAACACGAGATAAATCAGAATTAATTTCAAAATCATATGTAAAATACATATTTTTAGAATTTTCTGAATCAAATTTAAATTGAAATAAAGAATTTAATGAAGTTAAAGTTGAATTTGTATCATATTTATTTAATTTAATTTCCCCTTTACTATTCATTTGTAAATAATCATCTTTAAAAAAATTTAGTATAGATTCTTCTTTATATTGTTTTAAAGAATTATCTTCATCTATTAATCTATTATAAATTATATTTTCTTTTTGAGGAATTAAATTTTGACAAGAATCTAATTTAATATAATCTATATTATTTAATGATATTTCTAAAGTTATTAATCTACATTTATCAAAAAATTTACCATAATCAGGATATTTATTTGAAAAATGAAGTTCATATTTTATATTAGATTGAAGTAAATAATTTAAATAATATATAGTTGATTTTTCTCCTTCTTCAAAAATTTCTTTTTTTCCTCTTATTAAAGTTAAACCATTTTTTTTTAGAGTTAATGACATAGAATTAATATCAGAATAATCTTCAAATTGTATTCTAACATTTAAAATAAATTTTTTTTCAAATGGAGTTTTTATTTCAAATTTTGACCTTTCAAGAGGAATTAAAACATGATGATTAAAATAATAAAATTTATCTTGTTTTTCTTTTAATTCTATTTCTTTTGGAATATGATGATAATTTATAAAATTACATTCCCATTTTTTTCTACTATTACTATCTAATAAAATTGAAATTATTCTTAATTTAAAAGGAACACATTTTGGAATTAAATCTTGATAAAAAATACCAGTTGATAAAAAATTATTTTCAGAATTTGAAAAAGTAAATTGACTTAATCCATGAACTAAAATTAATTGATAATTTCCTTTTGTTAATCTCATATTTATTGAACTTTTATGAAGAAGAAATTTTCTAAAATATTCATTTGATAATTTAAATTCTTTATCAGAATATAATGGAATAACAACAGGAATTATTAAACCTGAAATATAATCAGAAATTGTTTCTAAATAAAAATTTATATCTGAATCCACTGAAAATTTATCAGAATAAATTATATTAAAATCTAATATTGAATCTTTATATAAAGTGTTATCAATATTATTATATGATATCATATTTTTACTTATTAATTCATATTCTAAATTTTTATAATTTGATTCAATTGAATGTTCTTTAGAAAAAATTTGCATAAATTCTTTGATTGAATTTTTTGTTGATTTTTTATAATAATCATTACAAGATTCTTCTTTGAAAAAAGATATTTCATTTAAATTTTTTAAATAATTTATTGAACCTAAAGCTAATTTCAAATAAAAAATTTCACATGTTTTTCTTTCATTTTGAGAAAAAAAAGATGAAGAATAATCAAAATTAATTACATATTTTTTTCCTTTTAATAAAGAAGTTAAAATTGAACTTTGACCTCCCCAAAAAGAACCTTGAGAATAAATTGTTCTATTATTCATATTATTATTTAAAATTTCATAAATTTTAATATTTATATTATTACCATCTGAATAATAAGTATTTAATCTTAATATATAATTATCTTCATTTGGAATTGAAATATAAAATTCATCATATAATACTTTTAAATTAAATATAATATCACCTTTATATTCAAAATAATTTTTATTTTTCATAAATAAAGAATCAAAAGTTATTGGAAGTCTTTTTCCATTACAATTAAATCTATTTTGTGTTTTTTTCATAAATTTAACTTTAATTCCTAAAGAAACAGGAATATATTTTATTCTATTATATTGTATATTAGATTGGTAATTTATATCAATAATTAATAATTTATATTCACCTGGTGTTAATATTGTTTCTAATATTATTAAATTTTTAGATTTTCTTTGTGAAATTAAACATTTTCCATTATTTAAACAATTTAAATTCTTTAAATTTTCAATTTCACTTTTTTTGATTATTAAAAATTTAAGAGAACCTCCAATTAAAAATTCACTAAACATTTGAAATTTTAAAAAATATTTTGTTAAAATTGATATTTCATTTGTTGAATTTGTATTATTTGATATATCAATATTATCTTCAATAGGAACATTTAAATCAAAAGAATTATAAACTGTAATATTATATAAATCAAAAAATTCTGAATTTTTATTTTTTATATTTAATTTAAAAGGTGTAATTGGTCTTTTTGATTTTTGAACTAATAAATCTTTTCCTTTTCTTTTAATTTGAGCATTTTTTAATTCTTCAAATACTTTATAATATTCATCAGTTAAATCATTTAAAATAGAATTTTCTTGATAAATATTATTTAATCTTTTTTGATAATGATCTTTATTTTCAAAAGCAATTTCTAATAACATATAAGGTTCATTACAAAAAGAATCTGAACTCATAGTTTTTTTCATTTCTAAAGACATTGAATCTTGTTCAAAAATTATATTAATAAATTTAATTGTGATTTCTCCACTTATTAAATTATCTAAATCAAAAATAGAATAATCAGAAGGAATATTAGAATTAACTTTAAAAGAAATATCATTAAAAGATACTTCCATTCTTGCATGAAATGTTGTTATTTGTATTTTAAAAACTGAAGGATTTGGAATTTGTATTTTTAATTTTAAATTATTTTCTATTGTATTTGTATTTGATTCTGTTAAGAAAAAATAATTAAATAAATGTACTTTAGGAAGATAATGATAATTTGGAAGAAGATTATCAAAATTTTTAGGTAATATTGCTACTTTATCACATGTTAATTCTTTTGATTTTAATATTAAAATCATAAATATGAATATTTGAATTAAAAAATGTTTATCATTTTTTTTGGCATTTAAATTCATTAATATCGTTATTTTAATTTTTTATGTTTAAATTATTTATAATTAATTTTATTAATAATTATTTTTTCTTGATTAGTAAATTATAATATTTTTTTTTTCTGATTCAAAGATAAAATGTAATTAGTTCAAAAATTTAAGATTATTGATTTTAAATATCTAATTATTCAAAATAAAAATCATCTTTTTTTTTTATATTTAAATTCTTTTCACAATTAACATTTAAATATCATTTTTGAATATTATTTCAATATTTGAAATATAAATAATTTTAATATATGAGTCACAAAATTTCAATTTTTTGTTTCACTTAAAAAGACAATATTTCTAGATTTAAATAAATGATTTTATTTATTTTATTTATTTAATTTTCTTCTCAATATTTCATTAATATCATTTCATTATTATTAATATAAAATTTATTAATATGGCATTTTCTAGGAACATTTAAAATTTATGAAACATTTTTATAGTATTTTATTAAATAATAAATTATTCAAAAATCTAAATATTTTACATTAACTATATTTTGGAATATAAATTTATATTTAAAGTTTTGTCTTTTTTGAAATTTTTACATAATATATTGTTTCTTATTTTTTTCAATTTCATTCATAAAATTATTTTTAGTTTTTTTTTAAAAATTTCTTTTAAAGTCTCTATGTTACAAAATGATAATATTAAATATTCGAAATTAATATTGAAAATATATATAAAATTTCCTCAATGTTTTTTAAAAATATTTTTTCTTTTTCTAAATTATCTATTTTATCATAATATTTTTATTAGTATTAGCATAAAGAAAATATATAACCATATATATGATAATTATTTTAAATAATAATTAATTTCTTGAGTTTGTAAATTATTATCATTAAATAATTT
>JAJJKW010000591.1:0-16276 GCA_023805745.1 Isotricha sp. YL-2021b | reverse complement strand
CCCCAATCCCCAATCCCCAATCCCCAATCCCCATGTTAGATGGAATATTTTTTTAAAATAATTTTTCTTTGATAAAAATAATAAAAAAAAAATAAATTCAATAAAAAAACTAATGTTATTGAATTTGAATATTAAGAATCTAAATATAATGAACTATTCCAAGTACTCTTTTAATAGAACTATTTTTATCTTTTAAATTTTATATTTCTTTTAATTTTTTTATAATTTTTTTTTTGATAATTTTTTTATTGTATTTTCAAATTTTTTAGCATTGAATATCCAATTAGATGATCATATTTTTTTCAATTAATGAATTAAGTACTCTTTTCAATTTCATTTTTAATTTTAATTATTAAATATTCATTCATTTTAATTAATTTAATTTTAAAATATAAATAATAAAATTAATTTTCAAAATATTATAAATAAAAATAAAAAATAAAAAAGTTTAAGCCAATTTTTAGGTAAATAAAAAAAATATATATTAACCAGAAGAATTTTTTTCATTAATATCAGGTAATTTATCTTTTCCACTAATAGTATATTTGAATTTATTTTTATTAATTCCAACACTTTGATTAGTATTATTAATTTGATCATAATAAGGCTGAGGTAAATTTTGACCACAAGAAGCACATTTATCAATATTTTTAGCATTTTTTTTTAAAAGTAAAGGTTGATCATCCATTTGTAAATCAATAATAGTATCAACTAAAGTTTTACTTATTTTATTTTCTAAAGAATCAATTTTTCTATTTATAACATTATTATTTTTTCTTAATTCATTCTTATCTAATTTTTCTCTTAAATCACCATAAAATTTATTATTAATTTTATGTTCAAACCTACTTAATCCCATATGATCAATTTTATTTTTTAATTCATGTTCAAATTTATTAGAAAAACTATCTAATTTTAATTTAAAATTATCAACAACTTTTTGAGTTTCATTTTTTAAATTTTGTTTAATATCATCTTTAACTTCTCTAGTTAAAGCAGCATTTTTTTTTTCTAAATTTTTAACTTTTTCATTTAAATTTTGACAAGTTGCAGTTAAAACATTAATTTTTTCTTTAAAAGTCATTCCTCCTTGATGAGGTTCTTGAACAGTTGGAGAAGAATTATCATTATTATTATTATTTAAAGGTATTTCTTCTTCATCTTCACTTCCTTCTAAATTTTTAGCTAATTCATATAATTTAGCTTTAGCATTTCTATTATCTTCATCTAATTTACTTAATTTCTTTTTTATTTCATTCATTTGTTTATCTTGATCATTTGTTATTAACATATCTCTTATATCTATTATACTTTTATAATTTTTATTTATTTCATCTTCATGTTTAGTCATTGATTCAAATAAATTTAATATAGAAGGATTTTGAGTTAAATCTAATGATTTAGATTCATTTTTTAAATATTCTTTTGTAACATTTTTAACTTCTTCACTAATTTGAGCTTCTAAATTTTGTTGTAAAAATTCCATATCAATTCCAGTATTTTGATTATTTAAATTATTTTTTAATCTATTTGGAATTGAAGGTCCTCCACTTCCTTTATAATCATTTATTTTATCTTCAATTTTACTTAATCTTGCATTAAGTGCTTTTTGTAAATTATCTAAATCATCTCTTCCTATTTTATCTCCTATACTACTTGTCATTATTCTCATATTATCATTTATTTTTTTATATTCTTTTGAATTTAAAAATATATTTAATATATATTCTACATTAATTTCTGCATTTATATCTCTTGGAGTTCTATTTTTTAATTCTTCTATTGTTAAATCATTTTTAATTGTACTTCTTCTTCTTGGTAATTTTGCCATTTGAGTTATATCATCTAAATCTTCATTTATATCTGAATATTTATTTTCTAAATCTTCTATTCTTTTAATTGCTTCTTTTAATTCTTTTTCAGATTCTTCTTTTTCATCTCTAAAATCATTTAACATTTTTTCAAATTTAGTTTGTAAATTTTCAATTTGAGTTTGAGAATATTTTACATTTTCTGTTGTTTCTTTTAAATCTTCTTCAGAAAAACTTGGTTGATTTTTTACAGAAGTTCTTTTTTTTTCTTGAACTATAATAGTTTTATTATTATTATTTCCTCCTTTTAATTCTGTTATTGTTTGTAATATATTTGATATTGAATGTTGATTTTCAGAATGATTTCTATCTATATTTTGTTTTATAGTTTCTATTTCACTTTTAGTATCATTCATTTGATTAATTAAATCATCAAAATCATTTTGTTTTGTTATTAATTTTTCTATTTCTTCTTTTATTATATTCATTGAAGTTGTATTTTCTTCATTTTGATTTATACAATTATTTATTTTCTCATTAATTTCTTTTGAATCTTTTAAATGTTCTTCAACAATTTTATTTAATTTATTTAAATTATCATCATGCATTAATAATTGAGAATCGTATTTAATTATTTTTTCATTTGTTTCAATTGCTTTTTGATTTATATTACTCATTTTAGAATCTATTTCTAATATTTTACTTTGTAAATTTGATAATGTTTCTCCCATATCTTTTTGTGCAATTTCTGTTGTTCTTTGTTTAACTTGAAGATCTCCAATTTGACTTTTTAAATCTTCAAATGATAAAACTTTTTTAGTTAAATCTTTCACTTCTGAAACTAAATCTTTATGACTTTTATGAAGAAATTCTATTATTCTTATCAAGTTTTCAAAATTAAATGTAAAAGAACATAATTCTTCTAATTTAACTGGAAAGTCTTCTATTTCCATTTAGTAACTTATTAATTTATTATTATTTTTTTATATGTTATATGACTAAAAAAAAATTATATTGTATTAAAATAAATAAAAATATAAAATTTAAATTCAATAAAGAGAATAAAAAATAATAAAAAAAAACAATAAAAAAATTATATAAAAAAAGACAAAAAAATTTAAATTTTAATCCCAAATTTTAATAGTTTTATCATTAGAACAACTTGCTAATTTTCCTTTTTTTAATTTAATAATTCCAATAACATTACTAGAATGTTCCAATAAAGTTTGAACACAAATATTATTTTTAATATCCCAAATTTTAATACTATTATCAAAACTTCCACTAGCAATTCTTTCATTATTAATTTGACAAATAGTTCTAATACTATGCTCATGACCTACTAAAGTATTAACACATATATTATTATTCCAAAATTTTATAGTTTTATCATCACTTCCAGAAAGAATGATTCCATTATTTAATTGACATAAACATTTTACCCATTTTTGATGTGCTTGAAAAGAAAATAAACATTCATAATTTTTCCAATCCCATATTTTAATATACATATCTGCAGAACCTGAACATAAATTATTATTTAATAATAATATCATTGTTAAAATACAATCTGAATGTCCTTTTAAAGTAAATATACATTTTTGACTTTTGAAATTCCATATTTTTATTGTTGAATCATTTGAACCTGAAGCAAAAGTTATTTCATTACATTTTACTAAACAATTTACCCATAAATTATGCCCATTAAAGATTATTGGATTTTCCATTGATTCTAAATTATATAATTTTATATTATTATCTGATATTCCTGCTAATAATAAATTAGGAGAAAATTCTAATAAACATAATACATATCCTGTTTCATTTATTGTTTTTAAACATTTATTTTCTTTTATATTCCATATATTTATTGTTTGATCATATGAACCTGAACATAAATTATTATTTGATAATTCTATTAATGATACTATTTTATCTGTATGACCACATAATGTTTTTATACATTTATATTCTTTGTGTATTTTATTTTTCGAATTTTCAAAATTTAAATTATAATTTATTAACTGAGGAACATTTGGTCTTTTTTCAATTATTTCATCTATGTTTATTATTATTTGCCCTGCTTTATCATCTTGATTTCCATTGTTTAATTGTAAATATTTTATTAAATTTAAATTAATATTTATGTTATTATTTTTTTCATCTTTTGAATTTATATTGTCTTTATATTCTCTTAATATTGAATTCATCACTTGGAACATTTGTTTTTTTTTTTTTTTTTCTTCATCAAATTCTTTTTTATATTCATTTCTTATTGTATTTAAATTATTAATTTTTTCGTTTATTTTTTGATCTAATTCTTTTTCTGATATATTACAATATCCTTCAAATTCAATTTGTTTTTTACTTAAAATTCTTTGTAAATTTTCAATATCATTAATTTCAAATGTTTTATTATTTTTAATAAAATGTTCATAATGTTCTTCATTTTTACAATCATTACAAATATTCATTTTACATGTTTTACAATATAAATTTAAATAAGATTGATGATAAGGACATAAATTAGTTGGAATTTTTGGAGTAATCATTTTTTCAATTGAAGATTCTTTTTCTTTATTTTGACAAATACATTTATAACTAATTTTTATTTCTTTATTTTCTTGATCTTCAAATATATTATTAATATGAGGAATTCTACATTTACAATCTTCACAAACAAGATATAATTTTTCATTAAATTCATCTTTATTATTAGGATTTGGAGTTGAATTTTTTTGATGATTAAAATTTGGATTTTGGAAATTTGGATTTGGAGTTGTTTTTAAATTATTATTTTGATTTTTTTTTTTTTCTTCGTCAAATTGTAAATTTATATCTTTCATATTTAATTCTGTATTTTTTGATTCTTTTGTTGTTGTGAGATTTCTTTCTGTTCTTGGTGTTTGAGTTTTATTATTTCCTGTAACTTTTTTTTCTGAACCACATATTCCCATTTTTATTTTTTATTTATATATATTTTTTAATAATATTTTATTTTAAAGGATTTTTTTTTGAATTTCTTTTCTCTTTTATTTTTAACAATTAAGTGAAATCACTATTTTTTATTTATTCATTTAATCTAATTATGTTATATAATTTATAATTGAATAATTTATAAAACTTTAAATTTAAAAGTTCATTTTTCTATTGAATAAAGTAATATACTTTATTTTTTTTAAATAATTATTTTTAATTTTAAATATTCAATGTCTTCTTGGAATAAAGATATATATAGATTTTTAAAATATTTGAATTCTCTCTAACTTTTTATAAATAATTTTTATGAATAATATTACTAAATTTTCTTTCAAGATAAATAGAATATATTTTAATTAATTATGTTTTATTTCTCAAATATATTCATTTAGATTTTCCATTTTAAAAATGAAAAAGAGTATAGAAATAATTATAATAATATACTTTAATAAATAAATATAATAAAGAAATTACTGTTTCTTCTTTTTTGTTAAAAGAAATAAGTTAATTTAGTTTTTTAAATCATTTTAAAAAAAAGATTAATATCATTTTTATTTAAAAAAGCATTCTTTTGATTTATCATATATTTCAATATACTTTTTATTTTTTAAAAAAATATTTCAAAAATGAAAAAAATTAATTTTATTTAATTAAATTTAATTTAATATAATTTAAAAATTTACTTTTTCTCAAATCTTTCACTTTCTTGATTCAAAAAATATTCATAAGAAAAATTAAACATTCCTTTTAAATCATCTTCTAAACTATCTTTAATTTTGGATAACAAATCATAACTGGAATAATTATTACTGTTTTCATTTTTATTAATTTCATTCATTATAAAATTTTTAATAGTTTGATGATTTAAATTAGTATTACTTAAATTTTTACTATTTGGAGTTTTATTACTTATATTTGTACTTCCATTTGATTTTGAATTAATTGGATTATTTTTTTCTGTAAAATAATGATTAACAAAAGTTAAATCGTTTTCATTTAATTTATTTGGACTTTGATTTAATATTTTATTATTATATCTTGATAAAGTATATAAAGATTTATGTGATTGTTTTAATAATGAATAATTTTTATAACATTTTATTTTTTTTTCATAAAAATGATTCTTTGAAAGTTTTAATTGAATACAATCATCAATTATTTTTTTTAAAGAATTAGATGAATAAAGAGTTGATTCTGATTGATTATTTTTTCCTTTTTTTTTATTATATAAATTAGAATTAAACTCAGTTATAAATTTATTTTTTATTTCATTATATATATTTTGCTCTAAAATTTTTTTCAAATTGTCAAAAATTAATAAAACTCCTTTTTCATATGAATTAATAATTTCATCTTTATTATCTTTTATTATTTTTGTTGAATTTGTTTTTTTTAGTGAATTATTATTATACATTTCATTATATAAAATTGAATTAGAAGCCGTTAAACATTTTGAATGATGAGTTTTTTGTATATTTTTATTTTTAGAATGATTATATTTAATATTGTTTGATTCATAATATTTTTGTAAAAGAGGTTTTTTACTATGAGATGATTGAGTTATTGTATTTATTCTTAAATTTATCTTATTTCTAAAGTTTGGATAATTTTTTTCTTTATTTTTCAATAATTTTTCTTTGGAGTTTTTTATTTTTGTATTTTTTGAATTTTTGTTTTCTGGAAATAATAATGAATTAATGTTATTTGTCTTAAACATATTTTTATTTTTTGATTTATAAATTTAATTTTAAATTATTTTTTATCTATTTCAATTTTACTGAATATTATGATGATATAAAAATTTATTTATTTATATTTCTTTTTAAATAGTTTATTTCAACTCATAGAGAAAGAAATTTCTAAAAATTATTATTTTTACTTTTAATTCAAATTTTATTTGACAACAATTTCTAATTAATATAAAAAAATTATTTAAAAAAAGAAACTTAAAATATGCCTATAATTAAGACTGAAATTAAAAAATAAAATATAAAAACAGAATAAATATTATGTAAATAAAGAAACTTGATTTAATTGCTTTCTTTAAAATTATTCATTTTATAAAAGCTCTATCATTTAAGAAAAAAACTTTCTAATTTTTTATTATTCAAAATAATTTGATTATTTAAAATAAAAAAAATTTTTATTTTTTAATGAGATTTTAATCAATAAATAAAATAATAAGAAAATAAATTTGCCAGACAATTAAGTTTTTCATAAATAACTATGAACATAAAAATTAATTCTATTAATTTTATTTTAAAATAATTTATTAAAAATGGAGAATTTAAGATAAAAAAAATGTAAATAATCAAAATTCTGAAGTAAAAATTCATCTTTACAAACTAAAATAAGATTATAAAAAATATTTGATTTAAAATATTTCATTATATTACATATTATTTTGTAATCTCTTCTTTTTTTTTAAAAATCAAATTTAATTGATAAATTTGGAACTATCCTGAAAATATGTAAAAAAAATTTTATAAATCAGTAAAACTTAATTTAATTTTTTTATTTTGAATTTATTTCTTTATTTTTAATATATTATAATTCACTTATTTTACTAAATCTTATTATTTTTTATTATTAAAGATTTAAAAATATTGATATAAAACTCTATTTTAATAAAAAAAAATATATATTTCCTTTTCTAGATGTAATCTTAAAAATAGATTCAATTCTATCTATTATATTCTAGGCAAAATATTTAAAATAAATACTTGATTTATCAATAATTTCACATAATATCTTAAATCTATCATATAATTAAATAATAAAATATCATAGTTTCAGCAATGAGTTTAGATATTTATATTTCTAATAATTTTAGATTTATTTATAAAAGTACTTTATAACTTTTAAATAAAAAAAATAAAATTTAAAATGAAGATTCAAATTTTTTTTTAAAAATAAAAATAAATTATAAATATTACCACTTCCTCTTCCTCCTTCTCCATAAACCTTTTTTTTAATTTTCATATCAAAGAAAAAATAATAACACAAACAACAATAATCATAAAAGCAAAATCAATAAATGAAGAAGGCAAAAAATAACTATTATATTTATTTTTTTTTATTGACTATATCATTCATTAAATTTTCTGTCAATTTAACAATTAATTCATAATAATTCTTTTGTTTTAATAAAGGTAAATATTTATTAATAGTTTCTTTTAGAGTTTTTGCATTTACTGAATCTTTTACATCTCTACCTAATCTATAAAAAAATTTTCTTGAATCAACAACAAAAAGAATTAATAAATAAGATCTTGCTTCTTTATCTTTATCAAATGCATTTCCAATTTCATGTGCAACATCAGATAAAAATTTTTTTGAATTATCAATATTATGAACTATATAAATAAAAGTTTTAATTTGTTTTTTCATAAATATTTCATATAAATGATTATATGAAGTAACTAAATAATAAGAAGATTTTAAAAATTTATTTGGATCTCCTATAAAATAATTCTTCTTTCCACCATTTTGTGTAAAATATGCTAAAGTTTTTGCTGTTTGTTTTGCTGGTGCAAATAAATTTGGAACTTTTTGTAAATTGTTTGAAGTACATAATGTTAAAATGGTTAAAATAAGAAATCTGGATATCATTTTTTTTTTAATTTTTTTATTTTACATTTTTATTACAACAATAAATGCTAATTAATATGAATTCAATTATTTTTTAAATTAATTAAAAACTTCAAATATACTTCAATTATTTATTTTTTCATTCTTTAATAAATAATTTATTTATAAATAAGTTAAATATGTCTAAAATAATAAGAAGAAATCATCCTTCATTTACTCAAATAATGAGAAATTTATTCAAAATAATCAACTCCATTTTCTAATTTTTTTTTTCTTTGATATAAATCAATTAATTGTAGTTTATTAAGACATTTTTCATTTTTATTGTTTTCATAATCATAATATAAAATTATTGTATGTTAAATTATCAACATTAAATATATAAAATTCTTTTTGTGGTATTAATTTATAAGAGAAATAAAAAATTAGGTTATTGTAATTATTTTAAATTTTTTGAAATATATATTAGGTTGAACAATTTTCAAAATGACTTCTTTTTTGAGAAAAGGATATCTGTAAATTTTAATAAGAAAAAAAATAATTTCAAGTAATATATAAATAGAATTATCATTTAAACTTATTGAAGAATTCATTAAAATACCTGAAAAATTGTATGAATTTATTAATAATATTATTTTATTTCCATATCAAGATAAAATAATAGGTTTAGTTGGTTTTATTTATGTAGATGATTTATCAATTTCATAAGTCAATTTCCTATAATTACTTCTTTTTTTTCTGGAGAAACAGATTCATTAATTGATGAAGAATATTACATGAAAAAATGTTATATAATAACAGATTATAAAATATTTTTAGGATTTCTGATTTTTTTCAAAATTCCGTTCTCGAAAATTTCCAAACTAATTTTTCCACATTTTGACTAACAATATCTAATTTTTGTTTAATATATTAATTTTTTGTAATTAAGTTTTATAAGAATTATCTTTGTTTTATATTTATTTTATTATAAATAATACTATACTTAAAAATATATAGTTAGAAAAATGATTTTAATATAAAATTCCTTTCATATTAAAAGTATAAAAAAAACTTAAAAAAAAAAGTTGTGAAATTTAAAATTTCAAATATTCAAATAATAATAATTATAATATCTTATAAATACAAAATTAAATAAATCAAAATATAAAAGAAGGAAATTCAGAAAAAATATAGAATTAGATTAGATTCAAATATAATCAATAAATCTAAACATGATGATGAACTAATAAAAATTATATAATAATCAAAAAAAATTACCACCAAAAATTATTATATTATTTGTATTTTTAGAGAAATAATGGATGTAATTTAAATCTATATTCTTTAAATCTTAGTATTTATTCAAATATATTATTCAAAGAAACCGATTTTTTAAATTTATAATATAATTATGTTATTGATTCAATAGGTGAAAAAATTTTTTAAATATTGATGAAAAGAAATATCTTATTTGTTAAATTATAATTGATATTATTATTAAATAAACACTAATCAACTTTTATATAATAATAAGAAAATCTTCAAATCATATAATTTTAACAAGTTAAAATTATTTTAATTCTTATACTGACTTTGATTTGGAAAATATAATAATAATTATATTTGACTTTATATCAATAAAATTAGTAAATAAGGATGTTATATATAAAATATTTAATGAAAAATAAGAATTGTTAGGTAATATAATTAAACAATAATATAATAATTCCAATATGATATATCTAAATTTGATTTCCCTTTTTTTTGATTTTTCTTCTTTCTTAACAAAAATTACTGTTAATTATAAAAATAAATAATATATTCTTCATCTATTTATACAAAATAATTTTAATTGAGATTCTAGTATATGTTCAAATTATGTTTTTTCTGAATATATTAATATAGAAAATAACATGAAGTTATGTTAATAGAAATAATAAAATAGAATAATAGACAACCAGAAGTTTAAGATATAATTTAAAACAAAACAAATTCAATAAGATATGATGTTTCATTAAATTTTATATTGTATATTTAATATGGGAGAGAATATACATTTAATTTTATTCTTATAATACTGTTATGATTCAATTAATATAATATCATGTTATAATATTTGTATGAAATATATTCAAATAGGCGATGAAACAAATTATAAATGTAAATATTGTTTAACTCAATATGAATATTCCTTTTTCTAGTTAAGATTTAGTTAAAAAATATTATAATTAATTATAAATTTTACAATTTAATGATATTCATTTTTTAAAAAAAATGAATTATTTTATCTTAAATATAAAACATGTTCCAAATTTGGAAATTCTTTTAATAATATATAATTTGTCTTAATTATTCAATTACATAAGCTTGTAAAGACATTCATTTTATTTTTTCTTGTAATAATTATTGTTATAGAAGTTCAAATTAATTAGTATGTCTTGATAATGATTAATATTATTATTTAGTTCAAAAAAAATGAATGAATTATTTCTTGTTTAAATCTAGTCATTCTGAAAATAAATATTATTTTTGAAATAATAGAATTTATATCTCTGAATATTTTCAAAATAATATTCCTGAACAAATTACTGATAAATCTTATTAATTAGATGATTTTCAAAATTTTTATAATAGAAATAAATAATTATATTATTTTTCTTATTTCTTATTCTAATCTAATAATCAGAATTATTTTACATTTTCACTTTATATTTTTTAACATTCTTAATATAAAATCTATTTTTCAATAATGGATTTTATTAATCATTTGACTAATAACATAAAAATATATCAATTCTTTTTTTTCAATATATTATTTTATTTCATTTTAAAATGAAGAAAATTACTTTATACCTAATTTTATAGTTTCAATTAATACATTTGACAAGGAAATTTGTTGAATTCAATAAAACAATTGAAAGTACATAATTTTCTTTATATTTAGGAAACAATTTAATTACTTTTATTTTTTGATTATTATTTTTAAATAAAATAAAGTTATTAAATGAAATAAAATTTAAAAATTAATTTTTTTTTAGAATTTTTTCAAAATATTTACAATAATTTCCAAAATATACTTAAAATCTTTCAAGAGAATTAATCAAAAAATTATTGAGTAATTAAGGATAACTATAGAGAATTATATTAATAATTAATAATTAATAATTAATAATTTAATTTATTAAATTGATTCTTAAAACATGAAAATAATTTTTAACATTTGATATAAAAGAAAACAGTCCCCTTTTTATAAATTATAAAAAATTGTTAATTAATTAACGTTTCCTATGATTTTTAAATTCTATCTATAAAAATTTACAAGTCTCCCTTTCATAAATGAAGAGGAATAATTTTTGGAGAATATATATGATTTTTCAAATTTTATCAAATTTCTTATAAACAAAATAATTAATTATCTCTAATCAATCTAAAACTTATTCAACAATATCAATATAAAGAATAAAATTATTTATAATACTTGATAATTCTAATTAACATCTTTTAAAAAAATGAAAGTGAAGAAATCAATTTTGGTCAAACAAAAAATATAGAAATAAATAAAACGGAAATAAAGATTATAATTCTAATCTTATTTATTCTATTAATAATAGATATAATTAAATAAATGGGTATAAAAATAAAAGAAAAAAAGTTAAATATTAATATTAAAACAATAAAACATATCAAAATAATACTAATAAAGAAAAAAAAAATTATAAAAACCCATTAAGAATATTTAAATATCACAGATTTTATTCCAATTTCTTTGAATCATTAAATTTTTATAATTAATAAGAATTAATTAAATAAAAATTTTTTTTTAAATCTATTATTGATTTTCATTTCATTTTTTTAATATTTTTTTAAAAAAATTTAATGGATTTCATATTATTTATCTTCATATAAAAGTTTTAAATATTTTTCATATTTTTCATTATTAAACTCAGTATCTTCTTTTATTAAATTAATAATTCCAATTGCTTTTTTATTTCCTTCATCTCTTTCATTAAAGCATAATTCCATAAAATCGTTTTTTAATTTACTTAAATCACTTGAATTTCTTTCTAATTCATCTCTTTGTTTTTGTTTTTCTAACATTTCTTTAATTTTAATTTCATTTTCTCGAGTAAATTCATCATTAAACTTTATATGAACATAATTATTAGTATTTAAATTCATTGCAGTAATACTAAGACAAGAATTAACATCAATATTAAAAGTAACTTCAAATATTATTTCTCCAGCTTTTGCTTTTTCAATATTATCTATAATAATTTCTTTTAAAAAATGATTTTTTGAAACATCATTTTCATTTTCTCCTTGATAAATTTTAAAATTAATACTTGATTGATTATCATATGAAGTTGAAAATAATTTTGTTTTAGAAATAGGAATATTTGAATCTCTTGGAATTATAATATCAAATTTTCCACCAAAAATTTCTATTCCTATTGAAATTCCTACTATATCTAATAATATTGCTGATTCATCTTTTATATTTCCTTTTATTACATTTGCAATATAAGATGCTCCATATGCAACTGCTTCATCTGGATGAATTGTTATATTATGTACTAATATATCTCTATTAAAAAATTTTTTAACCATTTCTTGTATTTTTGGTATTCTACTTGATCCACCAACTAATACAATATCATCTATTTTTTCTTTTTTTAATTTTGCATATTCTAATGCTTTTTTTACACAAGATAAACATTTTTCAAATAAATCATTACATATACCATTAAATGTTTCTTTATAAATTTTTATATTTAAATCTTCTCCTTCTGCAAAATTTTCAAGATCAATAGTTGTTTCCTCCATCGAAGATAAATCTTTTTTTGCTTTTTCACAAGCAATTTGAAGTCTAATTTTTGCTCTAATATTATTAGAAATATCAATACCTGTATCTTTAGAAAATTCCTTTATACAATAATCAACTAATTTATTATCAAAATCTTTTCCTCCTAAATGAGTATCTCCATAAGTAGATTTTATTATAATAATTTCATCTGAAGTAATATTAAGAACAGAAACATCAAAAGTTCCTCCTCCTAAATCAAATATTAAAATATTTTTATCTTTTAAAGTATTATTTTTTTGTAAACCAAAAGCAACAGCAGCTGCAGTTGGTTCATTAATTAATCTTAATACATTTAATCCTGCTGCTCTTGCAGCATCTTTTGTTGCTTGTCTTTGACTTTCATTAAAATATGCTGGAACAGTTATTACTGCATCTTTTATTTCTTTTCCTGTATATTCTATTGCTATTTGTTTCATTTTTGATAATATAATTTGAGATATTTCTTCTGGATAATATTCTTCTTTTTTATTATTATTATTTACTATAATTTTCACTCCTTCTGTTTTTTCATCCTTTTTTATATCATATAAAAAATATTTTTTATCATTTTGAACTTCTTTATCATCATATTTTCTTCCTATTAATCTTTTTGCATCATATATTGTATTTTTTATGTTTTTATATAAAGAATTTAATGCTTCTTGTCCAATTAAAGTTTGGATATCACCTTGTTTTTCAATAAATGAAACTTTCGAAGGTGTTGTTGTTTTACCAACATTTTGAATAATTATTGATTTATCATTTTCCCAAACACCTGCACAAGAATATGTAGTTCCTAAATCTATTCCTATTGCGGTATTATCATTCATTTTTAATAGTGAATTATTTATAAATAAAATTCTGATAATTATTATTCACTTGTTTTTAATAATATATATATTAATGTAAAAATTATTTTATTTATAAAAAAATATCATAATTTTGCTTTTTTAATTTTGACAATCTTTGATAGAGTTTAAAATTTGAAAGTATTGAATAAATATTGATAATATTAAAATTATGAAAAGTAAAATATTAAAAATTCCTAAAAATAAGGAAATATTTTTTAAATCAATATAATTTAAATTATTTTTTTTAATTATTCCATTAGTATAACAATAAATTTTATTTATAATAATAAAATTTATTTTTTATATTTTCTTCTATTATTATGACTAATCCATTATTATTTCAGATTATTGTTTTATTTTATTTTAACAAAAATAATATCTTATTGAATATTTATTAAATTTAAAACTATATGAATATAAAACTAAATCATATATTTTTGGATAATAATATTTATAAGATAATTATAAATAAGATAAAAATTGAAGTATTTTTTTTAATTTTTTGTTATTTCCATGTTCTAATGTTTTATTATTTTAATTTTTATTGAAAAAGAAGTTTATTTTGTTTTTTGTTTTAATTGAATTTAATAAAGGATAAAACATTAATAAGTATTTAATTGTTCCTCATAAAAAAACATTTAAAAGTTATCTAGAATAAAAGTTGTTTCAATAATTAAAAAAAATATCATAAAATATTTCTTTTAAAATATAAAAAATAAAAAAAAACAGAAAAAGAGATATTAAATTTATCCAAATTACTTATATTATTTATTAATAATAATCATCAAAAAAATTAAATTTTCAAGATTAAAATAAATCCTTCAAATAATCGAATTATAAAACAATTCCATATAAAGAAATTTTAATCATTAAAATGAGTTTATAATTCTGAAATAAAATCTTAGAATTTAATGAAAATGAATTTAATAGATATTTTTATTCTTTTGTTTCATTAAAAAATAAAAATTAATTATTTATCATTAAAAACATATTATAATTAACAATATAACAATTCTTTTAATCCATTTATAATATTTATTAAATAAATAAATTTAATAAATTCAATTAAAAAATAATAATTCAAAAATTAATTAAGCTGCTCTAAACATTTTTTATATAAAAAAATAGTCATCAAAAAAACTATTTTTTAACTTTAAATCAATAATAATTTAAAAAATGATTGAATATAACTTTGTTGATAAAAATGGTAAAAAAAATTATTAGTTTGACTTTAAGTTCTTCAACTACTATTTCTGAGATAATAAAAATAAATTTAAATGATTTTTTTCAAAATGAAACAAAGTTTAAATATATTGAACAAATATGTGAAAATAATAAAACTTTGAAAGATTTTGGAAAGGAAAAAATAACATTTTTTTGAATAGAAGAAGAAAGTTCGGATGAGGATGAATATGATAATGAAGGTTTTTTTAATATAAGTAATAAAAATGAAATTAACATTAAATTTCTAAAAGTTTCAAATGAAAGTAATATAAAAAGTTATAATACTGATTTAAAAGGATTGATAAAAATATGTTTATTAAAAGAAATAACAAGAAAAATGGATATTAATAAATAAATAAATTAAAAGATGAAATTAAATATATTTTATTAATTCTCAAAAAATGAGATGTTAATTTTGATAATGTAAAAGAAGGTATAAAAACAATTTTACAAAAAATAAAAGGAGGAAATATCTTATGCTTTTCAAATTATTTAAAGGAAATAATTAATAATTTAATTAATAAATTCATTTAATCAAAATGATAAAAATATAATAGAAGATATTTATGGTCTTTTATTGAAACATAATGATTATTAGGAAATATTTGAAAAAGATTTTGAAAATTAAAAAGAGGAAGTATATTTGATTATTCAATAATATAAATGATTGAAATAACTGATTTTAAATTTTTTGAAAAAGAAAAAAATAAATGTTTAAATAAAGAAGATAAAATGTTATTTATGGAACATAAGAAGAACCAATTTCTTGTATATTAACTGATTTATTTAAAAATCTGAAAATAGATGTTATCAACATGGAAAAGAAGTTTATTTTACTTATAATCTTGATTATTATTGGTTTTATGGAGGAAAAATAAGTAATAAAAATAATTAAAATGAAATTTCACAAATAAATGAAAAATTTACATTAATTGCTTCATCAATATATTAAAATAAAATGGTTTTAGAAGAATTTATAATTCAAAATATACTCG
>JAJJKW010000075.1:0-16307 GCA_023805745.1 Isotricha sp. YL-2021b | reverse complement strand
CCCCAATCCCCAATCCCCAATCCCCAATCCCCAATCCCCAATCCCCAATCCCCAATCCCCATCCCCATTGATTATTTATATTTTTTTATTTTTTTTCAATTTGATTCATTAACTATTTAAATTTTAATAATATTTCAAAACTATTTATTATTCATAAATGGAAGGGGATTGTCCTCCTAAACCATTAGAAAATACTCCTCAAGAGCAACAAGTTAAAAAAATGTATAGATTACAATCATCCAAAAATAATTCCACAGAATATGAAATAATATTAGATGGAGAAGACAAGTCATTAACAATAACTTTATATAATAGAAATGAATTAACAGATTTTTTTTATCAAAAAGTTTATCAATTAGAAAATTTAATTAAAATATCTAAAATATTTAAATTATGTGAAAATATTATTGAAGTAATTTCTTTTCTTAATGAAAATTTTGAAAGTAATTTAGTAACATTAACTGATAAAAATATTAATTCAGTAAATTTATATTTTAAAATGACTTTACCCAATAAAATTGAAGAAAAATTCAATTTTGAAATTCCAAAAGTAAATTATGAAAAAACTCAATCAATTGATATTTTTATGGGAATCATAAATGATATGAAAAAAGAAAATAAAAAAAAAGACGAAGAAATTGAATCTTTAAAAAAAGAAATAAACTCAATTAAATCAATTCAAAACAATTTTATGGAAAGTATTCAAGAAATATCAGAACAATTAAAAAGTTTGAAGATTAAAAAAGATATTTGAAAAAATAATTTATTTAAATCATTAATAGAAAATGCAATAAAAGGGAAAAGAGAAGAAATAAGAAATAAAAACATAGAATGGAAATTAATATATAAAGCTTCAATAGATGGGAAAAATGTTTCTGATTGTCATAAAAAATGTAATAATGTAAGTGATACAGTATCAATTATATTTTCATCAACAAAAAATATTTTTGGAGTATATAGAAGTATTCCAATAAATGGGGATGGTCCTTGGCAAATTGATAATAATGCTTTTATTTTTTCTCTTGATAATAATAAAATATATAGTGCTAAACATGGTCTTAAAGTTATAGCTTTTGATCATGATTGTTTTATTCAATTTTATCAATCTTTCGAGATTAGAGGAATTATATTAGATAATCGATATTCTGCTCTAAGTAAAGATAAAATGAATACATATTTTGAAGGATTTACTACTGATTTTGAGTTAAATGGTGGATATCAATATTATTATATAGAAGAATTTGAGGTTTATTCTTTTACTTTTAGTAATTGATTAATTTAATTATTGTTTTTAATAGTAAGATATATATTTCTGGTATTTGATTTATTTTATTTTCATTTAAAAATAAAGGTTTTATTATATATCTTCTATTATTAAAAAATTTAATTTCAAAAGTTAGTATGATTTCAATCAAATTAATTATTATATTTTTATTTGACATCATGTAAATAAAGATTTATTTAAATAGATTTTAAAACATTTAAAGTCACCTTATTTGGTTTCTATTTTAGAGCAAATATTTAATTTTAATTCAATATATATTTTGTTTTTTCTAAAATTTTTTTAAATTCCTTTTCCCATTTTAGTATTTTTACATTTTTTATTCAATAAATTTTTTTATGAAAATTAAAATAATAAAAAAGATTAAGTTTAATAAAAAATTCAAAAAAAAATTTGATTAATTTTTCCTAATTAAAAATAATAAATTAATAATTATTTATTTAATGGCAATGGCAGATAATTTTGCATTAAATAACAAAATAAATTTTGGAGATGATAAAGCAGAAGATGATGTAATAACAGCAAAGCCAATTCGTAAAAAAATAAAATTATATAATAAAAATAGATATTTCAACTCAACAATTAACAGTTCGTAAAAAAGCAACAGTAATAAGAGGAATTCCAGATGATATAGATTATGCTTTAGTTTTAAAAGCTTGGAAAAAAATTTTTCATTGTGTAGGAGCTATTAAAAATGATCCAAAATCAAAAGAAAATTTTATAACATTAAATGGAGATCATAGACAAGAAGTTTATGAATTTTTAATTCATGAAGGAATTGGAACTGAAGAAAATATTAAAATTCATGGTGCAGATATATAATTTTATTTTATTAAATTTAATATTATCATATTTTTTTTATTTTATTAAATTTCATTTATTCAATAAATTATATAATATTTCTAAAGAAAAAAATGAATTTTCATTTTTATTATAATATGATTGAATTAAAAATGAGAAAATTACTTTTTCTAAATTAATTTATTTCTAAGAATGATGAAAATTTGTTTAAAAAAGAAATATGATTTTAATATATAATGGAACCTAATTTTTAGAGTTTTATCTCTTGATTATTTTTTTTATAAATCTAAAAAATTTAAAAATATTTTTTGAATATAAGCCAAAAACTTTTAATATTTTTTTATTTGATATTATTTAGAAATTAATTATGGAAAAACGAAGAAAGAAATACTAAATAATGTTTTAGATTAATGTTTTCAAAAATATTAAATAAGAAAAATAGGATTTATTTAATAACAAAATTACAATTTTAATGATAATTTCTCTATTTATGAAAAAAATTCAAAATCTTCCTTTTTAATTATTTTTTCTTGAATATATTTAATTAGATATTACTTTTTATTATATATATTCAAAATTCCAATCATAAAATATTTTTTATATAAAATTCTAAATAAAAAGATGAATTTGTTCTTCATAATAAAAAAAAATTTGCCAAAGATGATGACTTCCTTATTAAATATAAATTTAATATAAAAAAATATTTAAGATATATCCATTTTTTTGCTTATTTCTTCTTTTAATAATGATTTTTTTAATAGAAATTTCTTACTATGTTTTTTTTTTTTAAATTTAAACTGTTTTAATATTAAAAATATAAAATAAATGATGTATTATTTATAAAAATAAATTAAATATCCTTTAATGATTAATTATTAAAAAATTATTTTTGATTTTTTTTAGTTGTGTTTTGACTATTGATATTGTTAGTATTTTTTATTAAATTATTATTAAAAATGGTTTTTAATTTATTGATAATTTCAATTTGATTAATCAAAAAATTCATCTTATATTTTTTAATTTCTTTTATTTTCTCTTTTTTAATTTTAATAACATCATTCATTAATATAAACTTTTTATTATTCAAATCAAAAGAAATATTATCAGAATCTTCTTCAGTGGAAGTATCTTTATCTAAACTCAAAGAATCCAAACTCTCACAAAAATCTAAATTTAATTTTTTAATATTTTCTTCGAAATTTAATTCTTCATTATTTTCAACATTTTTTTCAATATTATATCTTTGATCTATTGCTTCTAAAAATATTTTTTCATTAGAATTATAAAGTAATTCAAAAAACATTAGATTTGATAGCTTCGAGTTTGGATTAAATTTTATTTTTTTTATATTATAAAGTAATACAATTAATAGTTTTATAAAATATATTTAAATTTAAATCATAAAATATATATTAATTAAGAATCTAAATCCATTTTATTTCTATTTATATTTTCTTCTTGAATTGTAATAAGATTATCTATATCTTTATCAAAATTATTTTTTAAATCATTTACCAAACTTAATAATAAAGCCATTTTGTTTGATTCAAAATTTAATTTATTATTTATCAATTCTGTTTTCTGTAATATTTGCTTATTTTCTTCTTCAACTTTATCAATTTTTTTATTTAAAATTTCTTGGGTGTCATAGCCATTAATAATTTTTCCTATTTCTTCATATTGTATTTTATCATCTTTTTCTTTTTGAGCAACGATTAATTTTTCATTATATTCTGAAATTTCTTTTTTTGTTTCTGATATATCTTCACTTAATTTTTGAGAAATATTACTATGATAAATTTTATCCATTTGTTTTAACTTTTGTATATTTTCAGCTTTTAAAATATTAATTTCAATTAAATCAATTTCATTCAATATTTCATTTAAAATTTGTGTCATTTCATTTCTTGAAAAAGTGTTAAAATGATTCATAAAATCCAAATATTTTAAAGCTAATTTTCTTATATTTTGTTCTTTTAATAATATTCTTTTAGTTATAGCTAAATCTTCTTCATTTAAATTATTTTGATTGGTCATTAAATAAAATAATTTTATTAAAATTTAATAAAAATAATACTTAATGTTTCCAATTTTATATAAATTAAATTCTATGTTATTATTTAAACACTTTTAAGTATTTATTTATATTTCAAAAATATTAATTGCGAAAATATTTAAATTGTAATGGTTAAAAAATATATAATTTATAATTCTTTTTAAAAGATTATTAATAGGTTTATCTTTTTTTCTTCTAAAATTAAAAAAATTGGAAAGAATAATTAATTATACACCACATAATTATTCACTTCAATAACTACAAATAATTAAATAGTTAAAAATTTGTTGAAAAAAATATTTATTTATAAACATTTATTTGATTATCATTCATCAATAGGTATTGTTTCGTCTTCAATTTCTTCTAAATTTTCAATATATTGTATTTTTTCATTTTCAATATCATTTTCCATTAATTCATTTATTATATTTAAATCTTTAGTAATTTCATCTTTTATCATCATTCTTTCTGTTTTTATATTTGGAATTTCTTGAATATTTTTTTTCATAATTTTACTAATTTGTAATAATTCTGTATTTTTTTCTTTTAATGTTTTAGTATTTTTTAATTTAATTCCACCATTATTTCTCTTTATTACATATTTTTCTTTTAATCTTTTAATAGTTGAATAACTTATATTAATATCTAATGCATTTTTAATTAATTGTTCTCTGAAATTACTTAAATTTTGGTCATTGTTAAAAGAAATTTTTTTATACAATAACGAAAAATCTTCTTTTGTTTTAAAATTATTTATTTTTTCTTCTTGAGACTTCAAAAAAGAAAGACCAAAATTAAAAATAAAATTTATTCCTTCTGCTAAAATACAATCCCATAATCTTACAGTAACAGAAAAATCAAAAATATTTCCATATAAAGTAATTAATTGTAATTTTATCCAATCTTCAATTTTTACTTTTAATTTTTTAATTATACAATAAATATTAGGAAGTCTTTCTTTTATTAATTCTTTCATAAAAAAACCAAATAAATCTAAATTTGAATTATTTTCTAAAAAAAAATTTCTTAGAGATAAACCATAAAAAGAAGAAAATAAATATCTTAAAAAAAGAAAAGATTCTTCTTCATTACAATCACTAACAATTAAAATATTTTTTATAATATATATAATTTCTATATTATATTTTAAATCTTCATAATATAGGTATAATGATTTTAATAAATTAAAAAGTGGGATTGACCAATTATTATTTTTAAAAAAAATATCTTTAGATAAATTATTTTTAATATCTTCTTTTATTTTATTCTTTTTTTCAGAATTCAAAGAAGAATTTAATAATTCATTATAAATCATTGAATTTCCAACTTCAAATTTAGAATCTATTTCTAAATATTTATTTCTGGCAATACAAATCCAAAGTAACCATCTTAAATTATTTGGAGTTCCTCTAATTAAAATTTTTTTTAATTTTTTATGTTTTAAAATATTTAATTTATCAAATAAACAATTTATATTTGATTTTAAATCAGAAAGACTTGCGTCTGAATTTGATCTCTTTGAATCTAATTGAGATTTTACAAATGTTGATTCAGACTTTGATGCTAAATTTATATTACTTAAAGTATATTCTCTAAAACTTTTTCCTTTTATTTTATCTATTGCTTTAATTATTTTAAATATATTATATTCATTTGGATCGTTTTGAGTTGTTATTAATCTAGTTGAATTTTCGTTATTATTATATAATTTATTGTAAAATTTATATCTTATTATCCATTCTGTAAAATAATAAAAATCATTTCTTTTTAAATTATTATTTAAATTTATATTCGAGGTATAAGCTTTTAACATTGAAGGAATAGAATTAGAGTTATTTTTTTTATTTTCTGTATGACATAAACCCATTTTTTATAAAACCACCAAAATAAACAATTAATTTAATAATTTATTCAATTTAACGAAATTTAAAATATAAAAACAAATGTAAAAAAATATTTTTTTAATTCTTTAAAAATTAATAAAATCATAAATTATTCAATTTGCCAATTAATTTCTTTAATTCCATTTTTTTTTAAATATTCATTACATTGACTAAATTGTTTACTTATAGTAAAATCACCTTTTTTTTGTGCTAAAGGGCTAGGATGAATATTTGTAATAATTAAATGTTTTTTATCATCAATTAATTTTTTTTTTTCAATGGCAAAATTTCCCCATAATAAAAAAACAATATTTTTTTTTAAAGAACTAATTTTACTAATAACAAAATCAGTAAATAAATTCCATTTAGAATTTTTTTGATGAGAATTAGCTTTTTTGCATTCAACAGTTAAAGTAGAATTGATTAAAAAAACACCTTGTTTAGCCCAAGAAGTTAAATCACCATGATTAGGTCTTTTAAATTTAATATTATTATCTTTTTCTAAACATTTATAAATATTTAATAAACTTTGAGGAATTTTTTGAGTTCTATTAACACTAAAACTTAATCCCATTGCATCTCCTGGATTTGGATATGGATCTTGACCTAAAATAACAACTTTTATTTCTGAATATAATGTCGTTTGAAATGCTTTAAATATATTTTCTTTTGGAGGAAAAATTATTTTATTTTCATATTCTTTTTTTAAAAAATTATATGTATATAACATATTCTTATTATTTGGTTCTGTTATATAATCTTTTAAAGGATCTTTCCATGTTTTTAATTCATCTATAAATGATAAATATGTTGGATAAAATTTTGATAATAATTTTTTATTTGAATTTTCAGATTCATTTTCTTTTATATTTAAAGATTTTTGCTCTTTTAAATTTTCTTCATGAGGGTTTTTCTTTGTTATTTTTTCTTCTTCTTTATTTTTATTGACAGATTCTTCATTTGGTTTTTTTCTTTTTATAGATACAAAAGAATCTAAAGGTCCTTTTTCCATTTGAATAATTTTTTAAGCGCTTGTCTTAATACTTCAAAATTATTATTAAATAAAAAATATTAATGAATAATTTAAAAAAATAAATATATAAATCTATACTATATAAAAAAATATATATAATTTAACAATTTTTTTTGCAGCTTCTTGTTATTAAAATGCATTATTCCCTAAATCAATTGAATTTTGTTAATTTAATTTATAATTTATTAAACTTTATTTATCAATATTTTTATTTTTTGAAATAAAAATTAGATTCCATTGAATGAGATTTTCTAAATTTATTATTATTTTTTTCTGGAGAAAAAGAATCAATTAGTATAAAATCATTTTTATAATTCTTTAAAAGTCTTTTACATAGATTTCCATTTAATTTTAAATCATTAGAAATATTCAAAGAATATTTTAAATCATCTTCTATTCTTTTATTTCTTAATAAAAAAAAAGATTTATTTAAATGTTTTAAATCATCCATTAAATTATTTGTTGAACTTATAAAATTAGAAGGACTTTGAATATTAAATGCTAAATTTGGATTATTATTTGTTTCAATAAAAGATGAAATATTATTATTAATTTGGATTGAACTTAATGCACTATTTTTACTTCTATATAAATTTTTAAGATGATGATAATTATTAAATATTTCATTATTCTCATTAAAATTTGAATTTTGATAAAATGATAATGTTTTTTCTTTTGATAATTTCCTTTTTTTTTCTTTTGAATTATTAATTTTTATTGTTTTATTTCTTTTATTTATCTGCTCTTTCAAAGAGTTAATATTTTTTTTATATTCAAAACATTTTTTTGTTAATTCATTAATTCTTTTTTTATTTTTTTTTATTATTTCTTTATCATATTGTTTAAAAATTTCATTATCTTCATCTTCTATATTAATATCATTTAAAATTATTTCTTTTATTAATTTAAATGATTCCAATTGTTCAGTAGTAAGTTTTTCCATTTGAATATTTAATATTTTTTTATCTTGTTCTAACATTTTTTTACTTTTTATATAATCTTCTTTTTTTTTATTATATTTTTTCTTTTTTTCTTTTGCTTTTTCAATAATATCCTTCAACTCTATGTCAATTGAATTATTAAAAAAGTCTTCTTTTTCAACAAGAGAAATAAATAAATCTATTAATTCATTTTCTTTTTCTTCTAATTCTTTTTTTTTCTTCTTAAAATTCTTATTTAAATTATTATATTTGATTTTATGATATTCAATTAAATTTTCTTGTTTTTGTAATTCTTTGTTTAAATCTAAAATTATTGAAAAATAATTGTTTAATAATAAAACTGGATCATTTGACATTTATTATTTAAAAGTTAAAAATAAAAATTTTTTATATATAAATTAAAAATTTTCATAAGAATTCCTAAGAATTATTTCCATTTCTTTTTCTGATTTACTTTTTATTAAATTTAATCTCTGTCTAGAAATAGATTTATTTGGCTGAAATTCAATTGATTTTTTTTCGAACAATTTAATTAATTTATTTTCTTTATTTCTTTTATTGCTATTTTGAAAACTAAAAAAAGAATATTGATTTCTTAATCTATTTAAAATATTTATTGTATCATGTCTTTTCAATTTTTGATTTTCTCTTACAATATCTTGCTCAATATTTGAGTTAGAATTATTTATAAAATGAAATTTTAAATTTCTTTTTGGTTTTGGAGTTTTTAAATTTGATATATCTTGTAAATTTTTTTCAAGTATGAATTTTTCATGTAAAAAAGGGATTGAATTTTTTTTCTTTATTATTTTTTGCTCATTTTTTTTGAAAATATCATTATATAATTTAATTATTGAATTATATTGAATTATTCTTTCTTGTTTTTCATTTTCAGTAAATAATAAATTTTTAATTTTAAATTTAAGAGCACTAAAACTTTTTTTTTTTTTAAAATAAAATTTCCCTTTCTTCCAAAATCCATATTCTTTAAATATATTATAATCATTTTTTGATTTTAATTTATCATCATTTGAACAATTCCTTAAGGTAAAATTATAAAATTTTTTAATCTTAGGAAGTTTATTCATTTTTTTTCAAAATTTTCAAAAAAAAATAAATTTTTGATTCAATAATTTTATTAATTTGTATTAATAAAAATGAATGAAAAATATATAAAAGCATTAATGATTGGTTCAAATATTCCAAAAAAAACAATAAAATTATCTAATGAAAAAAATAAAAAACTGGTATCAGCTTCTTATTCAAATAATTTAAATATTAATAATATTTTATTTAAAAATCTTGATTTATCAAATCAAAATTTTAATAAAAATTCAGATAGAAATAGTCTTCAATTTTCAAATAGATCTACAAAAGAAATAAGAAAAGTACATCACCATAAAAAAAATTCTGAAGTAATTCCAAATAGAGAATTTATAAGAGGTAAATATAATTTTAATGGAACAAATCCTAATAATGATGAAAAAACAAATTTTTCTTTAAGACAATATAAATATAATTTAAATTTAACAAATAATAGTAAATATAAAAATAATTCACAAGATGAATTTGATTTTTTGAATGATAATAATTATCAACTTTTTGAAGATAAACAAATCATAAATATTTTATTATATTATATTAAAAATATTAAAAAAGAATTTGAAAAAAAGCTAAGAGAAATTATTGAAGATAAAGTAAATATTATAATAAAATTACAAAATGAAAATAAATATTTAATTGAGCAAAATAAAAATTTAAAAATATTTTATTTTCAATTAATATATGTATTTAAAAAATACGAAGAACAAGAAGTAGAAAATAAAAAAAAAGAATTGAAAATTTTTAATGATTTTTTGAATGAAAATATATATTTAAGAAAAATTATAAATTCTTCAGAAGTTAATTTATCAGCTCTTTTAAAAGTAAAAAATGAAATAGATTTTAAATACTTTAACAAAATAAAAAAAGAAAATATAAATATAAACGAAGTAGAAGATATAGAGAAAGAGAAAGAGAAAAAAAAGGAAAAAGAAAAAGAAAAAGAAAAAGAAAAAGAAGAAAATAAATTAGAAAATAATCCATTTAATTTATTTAATCAAGATGATTTAAATTCAAAAATATCTCATAAAAGACAAAAAACATATTTTAATTTAGTAGAATTAGATAATAACAATAATAAAAATGAAAAAGAAAAAGAAAAAGAAATAAATTCATCAATTTCAAGTTCAAATACAATTATTGAAAATGGAAAAGAAGATATTTTAGGAGATACTTTGAGAGAAATGACTAATTATAATAAAACATTAAAAAGAAATAATAATTCAAAAAGAAATATTATGGAAAATGAAAAAGATAAAGAAGAAAAAAAAGAAGTTTCAATTAATTTAAATTTATCAAATAAAAAACAACCTCAATTATATTATAGAACTTCAAAAGAAAAACAAAAAATTGAATTTACTAAATAAAATAAATAAATTACAATAAAATAAAGTTAAAATTAATAAAGTTAATTTTCAACCAAATAATAATATAATTAAAATTATCTATAATATTTATTTATATATAAATTTTTTCCATTGTATATTATTATGATAATTAAATAATAAAATCAAATCTATTGATAAGTTTTTTTCTTTTCTTTTTTTCATCTAATTGTTCACTATGAATTTCATCATCATCATGAACAGAATTTTTACTTTCATTATGAAAAGAATTTTCTGGAATAGTATTTTTATTAGTTATTTTTTCTTTATCATTTGAATTTATAGGTAATAAATTCTTTGTTAATTTTTCTATATGTTTTTTTTCTTTTTCTTTATCAATTATTCTCTTTGGAAAGTTAAAAAAATCATCTAAATCACTTTTATGAAAATTTCTAAGTGATTTACTTGTTTTTTTAAATAATTTTCTATTTTTTAAATTATCTTTATTCTGATTATTTTGAGTTAGTTCTTTTGATTTTATTTTATTTTCTTCTGATGATTCAGATAAATTTTCATTATTTTTTTCTTTATTTTTTAAAGATATTTTTACTATTGTTTTATTACTTTTAGATTTATGATTTTCATCTTCATTTTTATCATCATTTTTTTTTTTTAATGAATTTTTCTTATTATTATTAATTATTTCTTTTTCTTTTTTGTTTTGAATTTTAAAGTGAATTGTTTTTTCCTTTTCTTTATTTTTATGATTATTTAAATTTTTTTTTAAATCAAATAAATTATTATTATTTATTATTTGACCTAATTTTGGATTTGATTGATTCGATAAATTTAAATCTTCTTTTTTATTACTATTATTTCTTTCTGTTTTACTTTGAGTTTTATTTTCTAAATTTTCTTTTATTATAGGAATAAATAATTTTGGAATATTAGTTGTTTTTTTAAAAGATAACAATGTATTATTAATATCATTACTTTTAATTTTTTCATTTCTTGAAATTTTTTTACTTGAATTTTCATTTTTTTCCATAATTTTTGGTTTAACTTCATTAATATTATTATTGTCAATATTATTTTCTTTTTCTTTGCTTTTATTGCTATTAACTTTTTTTTTTGAAGTAGAACTTTTTGATTGATTTGATAAAGATGATTGTTTATTTAAAGGTTTTTTTACTTTTAAATCATTTTTAAATTCTGTTGAATCTATTGTTCTCGAATCAATTTTTTTTGTTTCAATTCCAGGTAATAATTTTTTAATTATTGGATTTTTATCTAAACTCTTTTTTAAACTTATTTTAAAATTGTTTTTGTCTTTTTCTTTTGAATCATTTGTTTTAATTAATTTAATTGTTTTTGGAAATTCTTCTGATTTTAATAAAAAATTTTTTAAAGTTTTATTTCCTATTTTTGGAAGATCAATTTTTTTCTTTTTTTCATATAAATCAAAAGAGTAATTTGATATTTTATCATCATTAAGTATTTCTGTATTATTGAAAAGATTTTTTTTTAATTGAATTTTTGACTCAATTTCTTTAAAAATATCATCTAATATTTTAATAATTTCATCAAAATTATTTATGTTTTTATTAGGAATTGTTGTGAATTCATTTTTAAAATTCTTTATTTTTTCTAATTGTTTTTCAATAAGATTAATAATTTTTGTTTGAAATTTTTTTTGTAAAATAATATATTTAGATTCTGAAATACAAATTTCTATATCTTCATTTATTTTTTTTAAATTATTTTCTTTATATTTTTCTTTGTTATTATTATCTTCAAATATTTTTAATAAATTTTCATAAATATCTTTATTATAAAATCCTTTTAGTAAATTATTCACTTTCAATATTGAATTTTGAAAAGTTTTAATTAATTTAATTAATTTTGAAAAAATTTCTAATAACTTTTCTTCAAAATTGAAGATTTCTATTCTCTTTTTTGAATATATTAGCTCAAATTGGTTAAATTTATTTTTTAAAGACTTAAAATATTTTTCTTTATTATTTAAATCATCTAAATTAGTATCATTATTATTAATAATTTTATTATTTAAATCACTTTTTTCTAAATGAATAGTAATATTTTTTTCATTTTCATTTACTAAATCATTTACCTGCATTTTATCATTAAGATTATTTAAATTTTCCTCTTTAAACATTAAGATTAATTTTTTTTCTTCATATTCAAATATTTTTGAAGCTAAATCTTTTATATAATGTATTGTAACATCTTTTGGAATATCAAATTGATATTTATTTCCTTCATATATTAAATTCATGTTCATTCTTTTTTTAATTATTATTAAATGATAATTAAAATTATTTAAAATATTCTATTATTATTCTTTATTTCACAACATTTAATAATTTGAAAACTAATATTAAAATAAATTTATATTTTTTAAAATTGAATTCTTTTAATTAAAAAGTTAAAAATTTTTTTAAAATCCTCGAACATTAATAAAAAAATGAAATTATTTTTTTTTATTTGATTTATAATAAAAAACATAAGCTCAATATTATATCCATCAATTATATCTTTGAGATTTTCTTTGTTATATTTTAAATTAAAAGAATTGAATATTTTATCATAATATTTTATCTATCTTTTTTACAAAAAATAAAAAAATATAATACTATTAAACATAATTTTTAAATACATTTTATAATTTATTTAATTGTTTTTCAATTTTAAAAAAAAAATAAAAAAAAAAATTTAGAAATAAGAAGATAAATTTAAAATTAAAAATAAAAAAACTAATAAACAAATCAAAAAAAGAGGAAGCAAAAACCATTCAAAAATAACCAGAAAAAACTTTTTAATCTAAATTAATTAATTCATAAGTTTTATTTCCAATATTTTTTTTAGCAGCAACATCAATAGTATGAAAAGCATGTAATCTATTAATTTGTTCTAATAAATTGACTTTTCCAGGATCATAAGAATTAATAATAAGATCAAGACATGCAGTATCAATAGCAACAGGATCTAAAGAGCTTAAAATACCAATATCTCCCATAATAGGACTAAAAGACCTTCCAGCACAATCACATAAAAGACTAATATTTTTCATAACATTAATAAAAGCCATATTTCCCTTAAAATAATCTACTATTGTTCCAGCAGCATCAGCCATTGATTCTAAAAATTCATCTTGTGTTGGTGTTAAAGATTTCCAATCTTTAGGATCTTGACTTTTACCTGCTGTATGAATATTTGCTTTTCCTCTTGATGATGCACATCCTATTGAAAGTTGTTTTAATGCTCCTCCAAATCCTCCCATTCCATGTCCTTTAAAATGACTTAATACTACCATTGAATTATATTTGTCTATATTTCCTCCTGTGTAATTTTTTTGGATTTTTACAGGATTTTGAACTATTAATTCTTTATCTTTTTTACTATCTTCATCTAATATTTCTACATTTGTAAATGTTGTTGTCCATTTGTGTTCTTTTAATAATTGTTTATGAGCTTCTGTTGTGTTTCTACTTCCATTATATGCGGTGTTTGTTTCAACAATACTTACTTCTCCTTTTTTTTCAAAATATTCATATATATCTTTAAATAATTCAGGCTGAAGATAATTTGTATTTCCTTTCTCTCCTGAATGAACTTTTAATGCTACTTTTCCTCCTAAATTTTTTCCTAATATTTCATACATTTTTAAGATATTTTTTGAATTTATTGTCTTTGTAAAGTAAACTTTGGGGATTGAAGACATCTTTTATATGTTTATTTTTTTTATTTTTTTCTAGATATATTTTACTTAGAATTTATAATTTATTTAAATTATTTTTGTTTTTTTTTTGTTTTTGATATTATCTAATATATATTATTGATAAATAATTAATTGAAATGTTATTTTTATATATTTATATCTAAATATATTTATATTATATATTTTTTTGTAATCCTATTATATTAATTATTTCTTTATCTAAATTATTTATTATTTTATGTAAACAATTTCCTCTTTGACCTACTATTGTTCCTAATGTTGTATTTATAATATTTTTATTGTTATTTTTATAAATTTTAAAAATAAGACTTTGTTAACTTTCAAAAAAATAATCTATTGAATATTTTGTTTGAAATTTAATTTTTCCTTTATTTCCTTTCAATTATTCTGTTTCATTAAAAAATTTTCATTTGAATTTTCTAACTAACTATTATTCATTTAATGAATTTGATTTTCAATATTTAATAAAATTTGTATTTTTTCTTTCATATCTATTAATTGATTTCATGAATCTTTTTGGGATTCTTCTTTGAAAATAATTTTCATATTGTTTGTTCCTTTATTTCCCATTTTAAATTACTATTTTTAATTAATATAAAATTTTTAAATTTAATTAATTCCTATTTATTATTTTTAATTTTATTTATTATTCTTTAATTTAAAATTATAATCAACTTTTTAAAAATCCTTTATATTGGATAATAATAAAAAATTAAAAAAAAATTAAATGTGAAAAATCCAAAAATATATCAATAGAAAGGTTAAATAAAACAATTTTTTAATAAAAATGGATAATTATTAAAATTAACCTTAAGATTTTAATAATAATTATTTATCTAATTGACTATTTTGATATGAATATTTAAAATATTTCCTTCAAAAAAATAAAAAATATATTTTACTTTATGTTGTAAAATAGAAAAATAACAATTTTTTTATTCTCAAATATTAAATAAATATTAATCTTTATAAATCCTATTTATGATATTAACTTCAAAATATATCCTTTGTTAATAAATATTTATTTATAAATATTAAATTTTATATTATAATTATTAATAAAGAAAATAAATTAAAATAATCAAATTTAAAATCAAAAATAATCAATAACTGAAAATATAAGCTCACGACTGAAAAAATAGTTTAAAGCAATAAAATATCATGAATAGTTAAGATACAATTAATTAAATAATAAACCTTATAAAAAGATAATAAAAAAAATATAAAAAAAACCAATAAAATAAATGTTTCATCTAAAAAACATAAAATTCAAAAGTAGTCCAAAAAAAAAAAAATAAAAAACTCCAAAATAATAATATTCTTACTATTAATATCATATGCATTAAATGAAGAATGTTGATCATATATAACAAGTTCAAAATGTGTCTGTCACATGTACAGGAACATAGAATATCTTGTGTCTCAATGTACTTATATTGCTGTGTTACTTCTAGACAGGAATGGAAAATGTACTGGAGATGAAGGAAATGTTTGTTCAGCTGCTACTCCTTTAACTACTTCTATTGTTTGTGATGGTACTTATTATGATGCCTCAAAGAATTGTGTTTTCAATGCTGCTAAATGTGAAGAAAAATTTAATGGATTTTTTTTAAGAATTTCTTTTGTTTTTAGTTTACTCTTTTTACTTTTCTAAATTTAAGATTTTTTAAAAAGTTTTTTTTTTATAAATTCATTTGATTTTTTACTTTTGTTTTATTTATTTGATTATTTCTTTGAATATTTTTAATTAATATTTTGTGTTAATTGATAAATAATCAACATTAAAAACATATTATTTGAGTTTTATTTTATTTAAATATGAATAAAAATCACATATGTTTTATAAAAAAAAAATAATTCATTTTAGATTCTTATTAACAAAAGTATATTTAGATTTTTAATATTTTAATATTTATATTAATTATTAATTTATAGCTTTGAATTCAAACATGATTATAAGTAAAATATCTATAATTTTTTATTAAAAAAATTATAATGAATATTTATTTTAAATATTTTATAAATATTTATGGATATTTTCATTTTTTTTAAAATTTTTTTTTTTAACTTTTGGATTATATTTGTCATTCATTGGGGATTGGGGATTGGGGATTGGGGATTGGGG
>JAJJKW010000590.1:0-16318 GCA_023805745.1 Isotricha sp. YL-2021b | reverse complement strand
CCCAATCCCCAATCCCCAATCCCCAATCCCCAATTAACTTTAATTTAAAATTTTATTGATTTTGAAGGAGACTTAATAAATGACTTACAAAATTTTATTTGGAAAAGACATGATTATTGGATGTTATTATCATTATTATAATAATATTAATATAAATCTGTGAAATATAATATAATTAAAAAAAGGAAAATAATGGAAATGTAAATAATATGTGTCCGAATTATATCAATTATATTTGAGTATTATCTAATAAAGTAGATATTTTTGTTATAAAATTAGTTAAAAATTTATTTGTTTATCTTGTTTATTCATAAAATATTTATTATATTTTTCATACTCAATAATTTATTCTTATTAGTATATGAAAAAATTTCTTCTAAAATATATTCATTCAATTTTTTTAATTTCATTTTTTATATATAAAATTTTTATAAATTAGTATATCTTATATTTTGACTTAAAAAGTCTTAACCACAAAAAAAAGAAATTGGGGATTAAAATAATTTTAAGAGAATAAACATTTAAAATATTATATAAATTTTGCTATTTTGTTCCTTTTGCTCTACTTCTTTCTCCAAAATTTTTTTCTAATCTTTTTTCAAAATTGTAACTTTTATTCAAAATTGTTTTAATATTTCCATATTCATTATGGAAATATTTTAATTTTTCTAATTCTTCATTAGTTTTTTCAATATTTTCTCTGTTTTTAACAATTTTATCAATAATATTATTTTTATTATCATTTTGAATTTCATAAAAAATATAATTTAATTGTTGTTGTAAATTAGAATTTTCTTTACTTAATTCACTTATAATACTATTTAATCTTTGACTATCTTCTTTTAATTGTTTTACTTCTTCTTCTTTCATTAAAAACTTTTTTTGTAAAAGTTCATATTTTTCTTGAATATTCTCATCCATTTCAGAATTATCAAATTTAGATTCTTCTTGTTTAATTAATTTATCATTTTCTTTTAAAAGATAAAATACTTGTTTAGTTAAATTATTAATTTGATTTTCTTTTTCATTTTTATAGTCAGTAAATTTAGAAACTAAATTATATAATATTTCACAAACGTTTTGAAAAACTTCAACTATATTCATTTTATCAGAATTTTTCTCTAATTCTTCATTATATTTTTTTAATCCATTAAGTTTATTTTGAGGAATCATATAAGAAAAATTATTAACATAATGATTTAAACTTTGAATTAATTTATATTTTAAACCATCTAATTCTTGTTCTCTTTTTTTCTTTTCTAAATCATCAATTTCATCATTTGTAAGAGGAATTTCATTAATTTTATTTCTATAAATATAATAAAAATTTTTAGATATTCTCATATAAAAATTAATAATAGAAGTTAATATAATTTTATTTTCTTTTACAGAAGAACTTAATTTATCAATAACTTCTTGAAACATTCCTATTTTTTTATCTCTAATATTTTTATAAATTGTTGGAGAACTTGCAATATCTTCTAACATACCTTGACCTTTATTTAATTCTTCATCAACTCTAATTAAAGTTTGTTCAAAATTTTTTTCTTTACACCTATTTGGAATATCTGCATTTAACATTATATCTAATTTTTGAATTTGTTTTTTTATTCTTTGAAAATTAGATAAATCATTTTCTAATCCTGATAATTCTCTTAATAAATTTTTTTGATTTGCATATGAATTTATTTGTATTCTTCTTGCATCAACTTCTTCTAAAGCTCTATTTATATGTTTTAATTGATATTCATTTTTAATTTGATTTTCTTTTTCTTGAATTTTTCGTTCAAATTTTTTTTTAGATGATTCTATTTGTTCTTCCATTTCTTTTATTTTTTTTTTCATTTCATTATATTCTTTTATATTTATTTCTTCTTTTTTAATATTATTATTTCCTGAATTTCCTTCTTTTTCTATATTATTTATCAATTCTATTATTATTTCATAAAATTTATTTTCTAATATATCTGACATTTTTACATTTAAACTTAATAATTTTTTTTTTATTTCATCTTTGAAAATTTGTTCTGTTTGAATTGAAATATTTCTTATATTATTTTTTTGATTTTTTTTATTCAATAAATTATTTTCCTGAAATTTTGATAATTGATTAATTAATTCTTCTTTTTTACTTAAAGCATCCATTAAAGAATTTTGTAAACCTTCATTTGTATTTTTTAAATCATTATTAATTCCTTCTAATTCTTCAATTTTATGACATAATTTATTATAATTACTTTTCATATTTTCATTTTCTTTTTCTTTTGTAGCATTGTCTTTTTCAAGTAATTGTATATTTTTTTTATATTCTTTATCTTTGTTTTGAAGTAATTCCCTATAATAATTTTCCATTTTTTTAAATTCATTATTTAAATTTTTCATATTTTCATCTTTAATATCATTTTCATTGAAATATTTATCACCATCATTATCAATTCCTATTTTAATTCTATTTTTAATACTTTTTCTTTGTAAATCAATATAAGTTTCTCCATTTTTAAAGCTTTGATTTTCATCAAGAATTTTTTCATAATCAATTTTTAAAATAGAATATTTTTCTTGTAATTTATCATATTCTTCTTGTAATTTAATAAGTTGAGCTTGATAATCTTCAGTTTTATTAATAGAAGGTTTATTTTGAACTTTCATAGCTCTAACAGCAAAATTTAAGGAACTCACAGTTTCTTCAGCATTATAATTTGAAGGACTAATTGTAACAATTAAACTAGTTTTTGCATTTCCACCTAAACTTTCTTGTAATAACCTCGTTAACTTACTATCTCTATAAGATACATGTGAACTTTTATCTGTTAAACTTTGAATACAATTTCCTAAAACTAATAAAGAATAATTTATTTTTTTTGCTTCTTCTAATCTCATTAATTTTGCATTTGTTTTATTTACTCTTTCACTTCCTGCTAAATCTACTAAATATAAATATGAACTTGTCATTAAATGTTCTTTATTAGTTTTATCTTCAAAACTTTTTTCTATTTTTGCTATTAATAATGCATGAGAACGAGAAGAATGAGCATTCATTCTTGTACATTCTGTATTTCTATTTTTTTCTCCTTTTTTAAATGCTTCTGCACATTCTTTTGTATTTTTTATTTTAATCCACATACAATTTTCTAAAAAAACTCCTTTATCAGGATCTTCTCTTATTCTAACTTGATTTTTTAATTCAAATAAATCTTGAATTGTTTCTAAATAAATTTGTATAAAAGCAATTGAAACTTTATATCTTTCTGAAGGATCATTTTTTTGATTTTGTTCTATTTTATTAAATATATAATCAAATGATCTTGGTATTATCCCTTTTAAATTATTATCATTAAATTCACCTACCATTGTATATGTTTTTCCAGTTCCTGTTTGACCATATGCAAATATTGTTCCATTATATCCTTCTAATACTGAATCACATACTTTTTTTCCTGATATTTCAAATATTTCTTCTTGAGTTGATTTTTCTGTAAATATTTTATCATAGGAATAATCCTTTTTATCATAATCCTTTTGTACTATAAATTATTATATATTATATTTTTTTTAAGTTTATATTTTTTTACCTGTCATTGCATTGCGGTTATAATCAATATTTTCTATTGGAGATGATGAATCTGTTTTTAATTCTTGTTCACTAAATGGACGAACACGAACATATACTAATACACGTTCTCCTTTTGGATATTGAGATGATGAGGTTGATAAATTTTCTTTATCTTTCTTCATTTTTATTTTTTTTTATTGTATTTTTTATTTAATATGGAATTTAATCAATCTAAAAAAATTAATTTCTTTTCAATTTTTAATACTTAATATATTTATTATTAAAATAAAAGTTCATAATATAATTATTCAAAATTTTTGTTAATTTGAAAATATATATTTTAACAGTTTAAATTGTTATTATTTTCTAATAATTTTTTTAAGCCATTTATTGCGGCTTTTTCCTTTGCTTCTTCAATATTTTTTCCATCGCCTTCTGAAAAAGTATTATCATTAATTATTATTTTACATCTAAAATATTGATTTTCAATTTCTTCTTCATAAAAATTAGGTAATAATTTATTTTTACTACATTCTTCCATAAAATCATTTACAATTGAATATTTAAATCCATTTGGATGATATATACAATTTATAACAAAAGGAGAATAAATTTTATGGAGAAATTTAAAAGCTTCATTTAAATTGCTATCAAGATAAATTGCTCCTACAATTGATTCAAATAAATCAGAAATTATTTTATTTTTTAAAATATTTGGATTATCATTTTCATTTAATTTTCTTTCTAAAATTAATTTAATATTTTCATCTGATAAAAATTTGTCAAAATCTTCATAATATAATCTATAATATAAAGGAAGAGAAAGACAATATGAAATTTTATTCATAAATACATTTGCACATAATAAACTTTTTATTTTTGTAATTAATGAATTTTTAAAATATTGTAATTGATCTTTTAAATGTAATTTTTCTATAATATTTGGATTATGACCAAATAAAATTGGACTGAATATTTTAAATATAAATAAAACAATATATAATTCAACAATACTATCTCCTAAAAATTCTAATTTTTCATAATTATTATCTGGTTGAAATTTTTCTGGTGTCATTGCTGTTTGTAAAATTGTTTTATCTTTAAAATTATATTGTAGAATATTTTCTAAATTTTCATATCTTTTCTTTAAATCATCTTCTTTTTTATCATTCATATGTTCAATATAATAATTTTTTATTTCTTCAATTGAATTTCCAACTTTTAAATTTAAACTTTCTAAAAAAGTTTTATTTAATTCTGGAATTCCATTTTTTATTATTTCTTCATATGAATAATCAAAATTTGATATATTAATTCTTTCTTTTGTTTCTTTTGAAAATTCTTCCCATAAATTTATTTTTTCAAGAAAATAAATATCGTTATTTAAGTCATTTTTATTTAAATAAAAAGCACCAATTAAACTTTCAATAATATCAGCTTGCATTTTTATATTAATTTCAAAATAATTTTCATTTTTTAAATCAAGACAAAACTTAGGAAGAATATATCTATATAATTGAATATTATTAGCTTTTCTTATTAAATTATTGTTTCTAATATATATTACTCTTTTTTGTTCTAATTGACCAACTTTCTTATTTGTTTCATCACTAAAAAATATTTCAGAGCTAATTAAAAACTTTAAAATTGTGTCTCCTAAAGTTTCTAAAGATTCATAATTAAAAAACATATCACAACTTGAAGGAGTTAAAGCATAAATAAAATTCATATAATTTTCACTTTCTAAACTATTTAAATAATCTTCTGATACTATTTTTTTTAAAAATTCATAAGGATATAAAAATCTTTTAAAAAATTCAAAGAAATTTGGAATTTGAGAATATTGATATATTTCATTTGATGTTATATTAAATTTTTTCAAATCTTGAATTGGATATAATTTATAAAAATATGGCTTTTTTTTATTTTTAGAACTCTTTTTATTATGTATTGTTTGAATTGTAATATTATTTACAATTTTATTTATATCTCTTAAATAAAATATTCTTGAAATTTCTTTTCTTTTACTTATGTTATCTAAATAATTTCTTAATGTATTTATTGGCATACAACAATGGCTATAATTTCCTTTTATATAATCTAATAAAGTTCCTGGAATTTCATTTAAACATTCTAATGAATCTTCTTCTAATTCAAAAGATACTCTTAATTGTTCTTTTATAAATTGTTCATCATTAAAACATAATTTTTTTACCATTTCTTCAAATAAAGTTTCATCTTTTAATTCATCAATAAATTCAAATATTTGATTAATTTTTGTATTAAAATATATAGTTGTGTCTTTTTCTTCATTAATATCATTTTCAATATAATCAAAATCTATTATAAATTTATTTGTAAAAGGATCTGAAATTATAGGAACAGTAATATATTCATTAAATTTTTCAAAGTGTTTCCTTTGTAATCCAATTAGGTTAATTAATCTTTTATTATATTCTTTTAATTCTTCAAACTTTTCTTTGCCTAATTTTTCAATATTTAAACAATAAATTGAGCAATTTTTCACTAAATCACTTGATTTAACATAAATTTTAAAATCTAATTTAATATTCAAATAAAAATTACAAATAAATCCAAATTTTAAATTTACATTATCAATTTCAATCACATATAAATATAAATTATCATTATATATCAATTTATCTTTAAAAAAAGAAAGTTCAGCCAATTCATATGTTATTTTTTTATTTTCATTTAAACTTGAATTACTTTCTTCTTCCTCTTTTTCTGTCTTTTTTCCTGAAATGCCATTTGAAACTTTTTTTAAAATAGATAAATTATTATCATTCATTATATCAATTAAGTCAATAAAGGGAACAAAAATATTTTTATTTTCTTTATGAATTTTAACTATATCAAAAGAATGAATTAAATCTAAATTTAAATCTGATGCTGTGACAAATTTTGTTTGCATTTTTAAAATATATTTTGTCAAATTTTGGAATTTTTATAAATTAATCAATTATTTTTTTTTAATTTTTATTTATGAAAAATCAAAATTAAAATTTATTGAAAATTTCTTTTTTAAAATTTTTCTTTTGTTCTTAATATTTTCATTTCTGTTATCTCAAATATAGTTTAATTTTTAAGTATTATTTTTATTTTTTTTCAATATATATTTTTCAAAATAATATTTGATTCAATATATTCTTTTTTCTACAATATATTCTTTCTGAGATTCACATCTAAATTTTTGTTTTTTTTATATTTCAATTTCCATCATATTTTTTTCTTATAGAACTCCATATTAAAATCTTGTTGAAACAATATTATTTTTTATCTTTATTTTCTTTCTGAAAACTTTTTTAATCACTCAAATATGTTTCATTTTAAGTTTAAATAAAATATTATAAATATTTTAAATTTCATTAATTTTATTTTTTTAAACAAATGAAATTCGTCATTTTAACTAAATTATTCTAATTTTCTTAGATATATATTTTTCATTTTGTTTTCACTTAATATATATTAAAATATAAATAATTAATCTATTTTTTTAAAGTAAATTTATTGGGAATATTAATTTTAAATAACTATTGTTATTAACTAATAATGTCGTCAAAAAGTGAAACAATTCAATCATTATTTAATTTTCCTGAAGAAACACAAATAACTCCAAATTTAATTCAAGAAAAAATATTTAGGTGTCCAATTTGTATGCAAATTCCAAGAATATCAATAATTGGAACTTTAAAAAATTCAATGATAATATATATTTGTAAATGTGGAAAAAATGAAATCCCTTTAAATTTATTTTTAAAAGAATTTACAGAAAATCAAATTTTATTTTCAAATTGTTCTTTTTTAAAACATAATGAGATAACAAAAGATAAAAAAAATAGTAATACTAATTTAAAATTTTGTATTGAATGTAAAAAATGTTTTTGTGAATCTTGTATTTTAATACATAATATGGAAAATATAAATATTTCTCATAGAAAAATTTCAATAGATAATTTAGATAATTATTGCACTTGTAATAAAAATCCTGCCCATGGTTTTTGTTTAATAGATAATGAAAATGTTTGTTATGATTGTAAAAATAATCATAATAATCATAAAATTATTCAACCTTTTGATTTTAATTTGACAAATTTAGAAATAGAAACTTTTCAAAAAAATTTCAAAGAAGTTTCAAATTTAATTCAAATTAATCATAAAAATTATAAAGATGAAATTATTAAAATTTTAAAACAAAAAATTTCAGAAATAGAAAAAGCCTATAATGAAAATTTAGAAATTAATAATAAAATACTTAAAATATATTATAATTATTATTTAATGAAAAATGTTTATAGTTCTTATTTTGTATATCCAATATTATCAACTTTAAAAAATATTCATTTTAATATTTCAGAAAAAAACCCTATTATAAAAGATCCTTCAGATATTACAAAAATATTTAAAGAAGGATTATCATATTTTAAAAATTATTCAGTTATTGATTTTAATAAAACATATGTTAATGTAGATGAATTTACTAATTTAGATAATGAACATATAAATATAAAATCAAAAAAAACTAATAATTTGAATAATAATTCAAATATTCCAAGTTTAAAAAAATTTAGAGGAATGAATAATAAATATAATAATATTAAAAATAATGATAATAAGTTAACTTCAGATAAAACAAGTTCAAATAATAGTTCTGAAAATATAACAAAATATTCTTCTTTTGGGAGTAGAAAAAAATTCCAAGTTAAAAGTAAAGAATTTAAAAAAGAAAAAGATAATTCTTCAAATAAAAAATTTAAAAAAACAAAATCAATTTATAGTGCTTATAATAAAAAAAATAATATTAATAATGATGGAAATACTCCAAGAAAAACTTTACCTAAAATTATTATGGATAATAAAAAATATAATAATTATAATATAAATAATAATTATAGGAATAGTAAAGAATTTGGATTAAATAAAATAATTGTTCATGAAGAAAAAAATAGATATAATGAAGTCTCTCAAGTTGAATTTATATTTAAAAAAATATAAATAATTTTTTTTACTTAAAATTAGTATTAAGGTAAATTTAGCTATTTAAAAAATTTTTATTTAATATATTTAAAACAATGTATAATAAATAATAAAACTTTTGAAAGTTTTCTATTAGAAGAAAAAAATAAAATACAAGTTCAATTAAATTTAACATATTTAAATAAAATATTCTTTTTATTTATTATTCTATTCATTATATTTCTCTTATATAATTTTTTAAAATTTTTCACATATTTTATTTTGGAAAAAATGTTAAAAATATTTTTCTTTTTATTCTTTTTAGAAACTACAATACAAAATATATTAAAATTCCAATTTTTTACAGAATCACCAGATTATGATGGAAAAAGTCTAATAATCGATTATTTAAAAACAAATAATATATATATAGAATTTCAAGTAGGAACTCCTAAAAAAAAAATTCCAACATTTATATCATTAAATCAATTTTCTTATTATATTACAGGAAAAAATTTAAGTGGGATTTATAATGAAGAAGAATCATCTTCATATAATAAAATAAGTCAAAAAGAAACATCATATTTTAAAGATTACTTTGAAAAAGGTTATCTTTCTCAAGAAAAAATATATTTGAAAAATTTAGATAATCAAGAAATAGAAATAAATAATTTTAATTTTGTTCTTCCAACAAAAGAAGGAAAAAAAATATTTCCATCTTTAATTGGTTTAGAAATAGATTCTTTTTATAATAAAGAAACAGGATTTATTAATCAATTAAAACAAAAAGAAATTATTAAAAGTTATGGTTGGACAATAAAATATTTAGATAATTATAAAGGAGAAATTATTTTTGGAGGTTATCCTCATGAATATGATAATAATTATGATGAAAGTAAATTTAAAAATACAAAAGCCGAAATTAGAGGAAGTTATATTCATTGGGATTTAGGTTTTAATTATATTAAATGGAATAATTTTTTTTATAATAAAACTGAAAATAATAACTTATTAACTGGTGAATTAAATATTAATAATGGAACTATTGTTGCACCTGGATTTTTTAAAAAAATTTTTTGGGAAAATTTATTTAATAACAATCAATGTGAAAGTAAATTTTATGATAATAAATTTTATTATTTTGTTTGTAATAATAATTTCAAAATTCAAAATTTTGGAAATTTATTATTTTATAATAAGGATTTTGAATTTGTTTTTGAAATAAATTATAAGGATCTTTTTTATGAATATGATAAAAAAATATATTTTTTAATATTTTTTAGTATTAGTGAATATGATAGATGGAGTTTAGGAAAACCTTTTTTTAAAAATTATCAATTAATTTTTGAGCCAGATAGAAAATTAATCGGTTTTTATAATGGAAAATCATTTAAATTTTTAAGTTTTTCTTGGATTATTGTTTATATTCTTGGAATTATTATTATTTTATTAGTTTCATATATGATTTATAAATATAAAAAATTACCTACTAGAATTAAAGCTAAAGAATTAGATGATAATGAATTTTATGATAATTATAAAAAATTAGATGGTGAAAAAAAAACTTTAGGTATTTAAAAATGTCTATTTGTAATTTTAAAATTAAATATTATTTTATTAATTTTTTTTAACTATTTTAATATTTATTAACTTTTTTATAGAATAAAATATGTCATTTATAATTAAGTAATATTCATTAAAATTATTTCTTTTTTAAACTTTTTTTTAGTAAATTTTAAAATGAAAATGTTTTTCTTTTTTGTCTGGAATTGAATTTAAAAAACTATATTGAACATCGAAAAATAGTTTATAAATATTTAACTATATATTGAGAAAAATAATAATTCAAATTAATAAAAAATGAGTCAATATTCAGATGATAATTCAAAATTAGAAACAATTGATTGTTATTCTGATAATGAATTAATAATTAAAAATAATATCAAACCAAAAATACAAGAAATTATAGAAAAAAGAAATATTTCAACTCAAACTGATCCAATTGTAATTATTCAAAGATTATCTCCTTTTTCAAAAAATGACTTTATAAATAAGAAAAGAAATATTTTTAAAACTACTCTGGAAAATAAAAATAAAAAACCAACTGGAAGAAAAAAAAAAAATGATGAAAATAAAGGAAATCATACAAAATATTCTAAAGATAATTGTATTTATAAAATTAAGAATAAAACTTTTAATTGTATAGTTCTTACTTTAAATAATTTATTAAAAAGAAATTCAAAGGATAAAAAGTGTTATGAAATTAAAAAAATTAAATCTGATATTTTTAAAGATGGTTCAAAAGTTTTTAATGAAAAATTATTAAAAAAAAAAATTTCTGAAATTCTTTTATTAAATATTTCTAAAAAATATTCTCTAGACTATAATAATAATAATAAAGATATAATTGAACAATTTTCATCTAATGAATTAATTAGTGAAATTATGAATATGACTTTTGAAGATTCTATTAGAAAATTATTTATGATGTCTTCTTCTGATTTTAAAAATAAATATTCTTTTAATAATTCATTTTTATTCGATACAATCAATTTTAAAGATTTAAAAGAAAAAAATATTTTGATAGATCTAATTCAAAATGGTTTGATAAATCATTTTCTTAATATTAAATCTAGAAAATCTAGGAAAGAGAAAGTTTTTTAACAATAGATATTTTTTTAATTAAAGAGAGTTTAATAATATTATTGAAAAAAAGTTAGAAAAAAATAGATACATTGGATAAATAATTAAATACTTATAATTATTAATTATTTTTATATATTTTAAATATTTGAAATAAGATATTATCAAATTCTTTTAGTTATTTTTAATTTAAAAAGAAATTATATTTTAACTCAAGAATATTCTTATTATTAAAATATTTTTTAAGTTAACATAATGAGTTAAATTATATTTTTAATAATTAAATTGTAAAAGAAATAATCTATTGAAATATATTTATCTCATTTGTATTATTAATTATATCAATATATTAAATAATTTGATTTTTTTATTTAGTTTTTTTGAATTAAATTTTTAATTTATTTAAAATATTTTTTTATGGAACATAGAAACAATTATGAAATATATTTATGTGAAGATTGTTATTATCCTTTATATATCTCTTTATTTATATATGAAAATGAAAAAATGATAATAATAAAATGTCAAAAGTGTAAATATTTAAAAATAAAATATTACAATTACTTAATTTTTTAAAAAAAAAATTATAAATATTTATATTTAAATAAATGTAAAGAATGTGATAAAGGAAATGAAATAAACAATTTTTGTTTTTCATGTGATGAATATTTTTGTGATTACTGTGCAAATAATAATCATATAAAATTTTATCAAATTAAAAATTTAAAAAATTTACTTTATTATAAACCAACAGAATCAGATATTAAATTTAAAAATGATATTACTACTTTATTTAAATATGAAAATGATGATAATAATTATATAATTTCTGTAATTCCAATGAATGAAAATATATATTGTTTAATTAATTTTTCAGAAATAAATTTTTATAAAAATTCAGAATTATATCAAACTTTATTATTTGAAAATGAAGAAATTTTAACATTATTATATTATATAATTAATGAAAAATCAATAAAAAAAGAAATGATTTTAATATCTATGAATGGAAAATTATTATTTTTTAAAAAATCAATTAATGAAAAATTTATAGAAATTAAAAAGATTATTTTTAAAAAACTATAATTTTACTAAAAATATTCAAATATTTGAAAATAATAAAGGAATTAAAAAATTAATAGAAATTTCAAATGGAAAACTTTATAAAATATATGAAGAAGAATCAATTGAAAATATTAATGAAATAACAGATATTACAGATATTATTCAAATTAATAAAAAATTTTTAGTAATTTCTTCTCCTTTATATAATAAATTAATTTTTTTTGATAATAATAATGGAAAAATAAGAATATTTAGGAATAAATTTATCTTATGAAGATTCTTTATGCTTTATTCATGATAATATAATTGCTATTAAAGGATTAAAAAATTTATTAATTTTTGATTGTGTACATTATATAATATTACAAACAATTGAATTAAAATTAGAAATTTTTTCTTTTGTTTCAGTTTTAACTCAAATTTTTATTACAATAGATAAAAATTATATTATTTTATGGGATTGTGAATTAAATATAAAAGAAAAATTTTACAATAATCATAAAATTTATCAAATAAAAAAAAATATTATAAATAAAGAAGGAAAACTTAATGAAAGTATAAATGGAGATATAATTAGAATTGGGGAAAAAGGAATTTTTAAATTTAATTTTATTAAAATTTTCAAATAAATTATTATTTAATAAATAAATTAATGTATTTTTTAATTCCAAAGTAATACAAATAATTCATCAAATAAATAAAAATTTGTAAATTTAAAAAATTTTGGTTCTATTTTTAGATTGAAAAATTTTTACTAAATATATTAATCATAAAAATAAAAATTTTTTCATTTAAATATATTTATATTTTAAAAAGATGAACCAAGACCCTTTTTTTGGTAATAAATAAAAATAAAAATTTTTTTATTTAAATATATTTATATTTTAAAAAGATGAACCAAAACCCTTCTTCTGATAATGAACCCAAAAATCAAAAATATTTATTTTGGATTGAAGAAGAAATTAAAAAAAAAAAAAAAGATGAAGAAGAATATAATCATAAATTTGAAGATATAGAAAAAAAAAAATTTCAAATTAAAATTTTTGGAAAAGTTGATGATGGATTTAAAGAAATGATGAAACTTAAATTTCAAGAAGTGACAGTGATTATTTCTGAAAACTTTTCTGAAACATTTTTTAAAAAAATTCAAGAAAAAGAAAATGAAATGTATTTAATTCCAAGAATTATTATTTTTAAAAACAAAAAACAAACAGATAAAATAATAAATCTAGAAACTTATCCTTTTTATGATAAAAATCTAATATTTTCGGATTTAAATTCAGTCATTGAACATTTAGATTTTGATTTAAGCACATATTTTGCAAATTTTGAACGTTTTGATTTTGATTATGTAGAAACAAAAGAAGATTTATATCTTCCATTGAGTTATATGAGATTATTAAATGAACCTTCAGCAGAAGAAATAAAAAGATTTAATTACTTTCTAATTGATAAATATAAAGATTCAGATGTAAATTTAAAATATTTATTAAATCAATCTTTTAAACCAAAAGTTCCTAAATCAATTATAATGAAATATTGGTTAAGAGCTTATTATTTTAAATATTTTTCGAATGAAATGAATAATTATTTAAAAAAGCAAAAAGGGAATAATTATGATGTTTATGTTAAATTTTTATATTATGGACTTCAAAAAAAATTGATAAATTTTAAAATAGATGTGAAATTATATAGGGGAGGAATTTTAAATAATGATGAAATAGATAAAATTAAAAAATATTCAGAAAAAAAAGAAGAAGATCTTCCAAGTTGTATTTGTTTTAGTAAAGTTTTTCTTACTTTTACTCCAAATATAGATACAGCTTTTAAAATAATGAAAGAAAATAAAAACAATTTAAAAAAAGGTGAAAATTTAGTATTTTATGAAATAGAGAAAGGAAATAAAATTGATGAAAAAAATGCATCAAATGCAGATTTAAAAGATATTTCATATTATTCTGAAAAAGAAGAAGTATTATTTTATCCTTATTCTTGTTTTCAAGTTTCTAAAATAGAAAAAAAAGATGATTTTAACTATTTTAAATTAAATTATTTAGGTATTTTTAGAGATAAATTTAAAATCGATTTAATTGATTTCAAAACAGAAAAAAATCTTCCTAGAAACAAATTTACAACTTCTTTTTTCTTAAGTAAATTGGGTGATAAAGAAATAGTTAAAACTATAATAGATAATAATGATAAAATAGTTACTAAAGAAGAAAAAGAAATAATTTTAGATACAAAAGAAGAAACATCATCCAAAAAAAATCTAACAAAAGAGAAAGAAATGAAAGATTATAAAAATTATTTGGAGCCAAAATTTGAAATTAAAAAGAATGATTTAAATAAAAAAATTCAAATAATTAATTTTAATAATAATAATGAAAACGATATTCTAAATTCAGTGATAATATTTTTAAATGAAAAAAAAATTATTTTATCTGAAAAAAAAAATTATAAATTTGATAAAGAAGGAATTTATGAATTTAGATTTGCTTTTAGTAAAGATATTTCAAATTTAAGTAAATTATTTTGTAAATGTTCAAATCTCATTGAAATAAAATTTGATAATTTCAATTTAGAAAAAGTTGAAAATATGGATGAAATGTTTAAAGAATGTATATTATTAAAAGAAATAAATTTATCTAATAAAAAAACAAACGTTAAATCTATGCTTTCAATATTTCATAATTGTTCAAATTTAACAAACGTTAATTTATCTAATTTTGAATCGGAATGTAAGAATTGTGCTTTCATGTTTAAAGAATGTAATAATTTAAAAATATTAAATTTAACAAATTTCAAAATAGGAAAACAATGTAATAAAGCAGAAATATTTAATTTTAAAAATAAAGATAAATGCAAAGAAACAATAACTGATGAAACATTAAAAAATTTTTGGAAACGTTTTTATTAATTTTTTGATTCTTTATTTTTAAGTTTATTATTAAATTATCATCAAAATTAATTAAAATAAGTAAATCTATTTTTATTTATATTTTTTATTTTAAAACATTAAAAAATTTTTTTTAAGTTAATTTCTTTCATATAGGAATTTTTCAATAAAAAGTTGAATAATAATATGTATTATTAATTATTGAATAGATAATAATCTTTTTTGCATTAAAAAATTAAATAATTTCTACATTTTCATTATTAATTTAATCTTTATTATTTTTTTAATATTATTTTGATTTCAAAAAAATATAAAACGATAGACTTATTTGCCGGATGTGGCGGACTCTCTGAGGGCTTTTATCGGGAGGGGTTCAAAGCATTGGCCCATGTTGAAATAGACCATTGGGCTTGTGAGACTCTACGTGCAAGAATGAAGCACTACGGATATAAGGATTATGAAAATGAAGTTATTGAACACGATATAACATCTGCAGATATTCTTGAAAGAATAGATAATGCAGTAAACGGAAGAGCAGTTGATATAATTATTGGTGGCCCCCCTTGCCAAGCTTACTCGACTGCGGGGAGAGTGCGAGATGGTAAGAAAATGGCATCTGACCCGCGCAATTACTTGTTTGAGAGTTACGTCAAAATCTTGGAACATTATGAACCGAAGTTTTTCGTGTTTGAAAATGTTACAGGATTGTTGTCTGCCAAAGTAAGGAATGCCCCAATATTGCCAAAAGTGCTAAAAGCACTTGGTAACAAGTATCACTTAGTGAACAATCCTGATATCCTTGTACACAATACAGCCGATTATGGTGTTCCGCAATTACGTAGGAGGGTCATAATTATGGGAGTCCGCAAAGATATAGACAAGGACATTCTTCAGTTCGTCGAAGGGTATATCAATCTCCGTCTTGGTGGCGGGAGCCTCATTGACGGACAGACCTGCGTGACCGGAGATATAAACCGCCAGTGCGCGGTCGCCCTTCACTTTCGTCTCGATGGTGATGGTGCCCTTGCCAGCGGGAATCTCCAGGACTATGCCGCTGAAGTTGTTGCGCAGGATGTCCATATTGCCTTCGTGAGCGTCGATGTTGTCAAGCATCAGCTGGTCAACAACGGTATTGAGAATGAGAGCCTGCTCGGTCTTGTCGTAGCGGTCGCCGTTGGTGAGGT